>SMSQ01017562.1:11388-29626 GCA_019453375.1 Ctenoplectra terminalis
CCTATCTCGAAGTGGAAAGCGTGACACGAGGGTAATAAAAATTGCAAGGAAAGTTTGGTTCAAAGATGACAGAGACTCGGTGGTTGTGAAGAAAGTGTCGTGAATTTCACGAGGAAAGTTAGGAGTTATGGGAGCAGGTCTTTTGGATCGAGTGGAAGAAGATGAAGAAAGATGATTAATTGTTTGATAGTTTTGCGGTGGTACGTGTATTCTGGTAAGCTTCAGGTTTGGAAATGTTTTGGAATTTTTTAATCGTGTTTCAGTGATGGAACTGATTATTTTTTATCGATTTTTTATTCAAATGGAAAATGAAAGGGATTAATTGTTTGGTATTTTTTTGTGATAAAAATGTTAGTGATTAAATTTTTTAGGATTCATAAATTGTGTTTTATAAATAAAACTGATTATTTTTAATCGATTTTTCATCCAAATGGAAAATGAAGGAGACAGATTAATATTTTCACAGTTTTTATAATAGGAGTGCCGGTAACCTTGGTAAGCTTTCGCTTTAGAAATATTTTAGAATTCATGAATTGCGTTTTAAAAATAGGACTAATTATTTTTGAACTATTTTTATTTAAGTGGAAAATTAAAGAAATTAATTGTTCGTATTTTTTTGTGATAAAAATATTAGTAACCTTGGTGAGCTTTCGCTTAAGTATTTTAGGATTCATAAATTGCGTTTTAAAAATAGAACTGATTATTTTTAAACGATGTTTATTTAAATGGAAAATTAAAAAAATTAATCGTTCCGTATTTCATTGTGATAAAAATGTTAGTATCCTTGGTAAGCTTTCGCTTTAGAAATATTTTAGGATTCATGAATTGCGTTTTAAAAATAGAACTAATTATTTTTAATCGATTTTTTATTCAAATAGAAAATAAAGGAAGAAGATTAATTTTTCCATATTTTTTGTGATAGAAATATTGGTAATCTTAAAAAACTTCTTATTTAGAAATATTTTAGAATTTTTTAATTGTGTCTTAATAGTGTTTTAATATTACAACTGATTATTTTTAATTAATTTTTATTCAATTGAGAAATGAAGGAAGAAGATTGATTCTTCCATATCTTTTGTGATAGAAATATTAGTAACTTTAAGAAGCTTTTACTTTAGAAACGTTTCAGAATTTTTGAATAGTGTATCAATATTACAACTAATTATATTTAATTGATCTTTTAAATTCAAACAGAACAAAATACAAAAAAGCGGTTAATTCTTGTAGTCTTCACGACAGAAGTGCCAGTAACCTTGGTAAACTTCCGCTTTGGAAACGTTTTAGGATTCTTAAATAGCGTTTCAATATTAATAAGTGATTACGTTCAATCGATCTTTTTAATTCAAATGGAAGAATATATAAAAAATTGGTTAATTCCTAGAATCTTTTATGATATAACTGTTAATAATTTAGGTAAGCATCCGATTTACAAATATTTTAGAATTTTTAAATACTCAATATTAGAACTGTCTCTTTTTATTGAGATTTTTATTTTTATTAGAAATAATTTTTAATCGATTTTTTTAATTCAAATGGAAGAATACATAAAAAATTGTTTAATTCTTAAAATCTTTTTTGATCAAAGTTACGATAACATAGATAAACTTCCGGTTTACAAATATTTTAGAATTTTTAAATACTCAATATTAGAACTGTCTCTTTTTATTGAGATTTTTATTTTTATTAGAAATAATTTTTAATCGATCTTTTTAATTCAAATGGAAGAATACAGAAAAAATTGTTTAATTCTTCAAATCTTTTTTGATAAAAGTACTAATAACCTAAATAAGCTTCCGCCATAAGTAATTAAAAATTTGTAAACAATATTTCACAATTTAAATTGATTATTCCCAAACGATCTTTTTGATTCAAATGGAATAAAAAAAAAAAAAAATTAATTCTCCGATACTTTTATAGTAAAAGCCTCAATGACCTTCATTTTAATATTCTTTTAGAATTTTTAAATACTAAATCCTCAAGGTCTTCGATTTTTGGCCTCTTCCATTCATAAAAATAAAACACAAAATACCTGCAAAATTGCGAAACGATTCCTTCTGTTGTCAGAGAGACGAATAATATACGAGAATGTGAAATCACGATTAAAAGGTTGACGTATAAAAGAGTATCGAAGTCAAGGAGAACCAGGAGCAACGAAACATGTTCCCTTTTCATCTGAAACATCTTGCATGTACATTCGAGACTTTGACTCACCTCGATCCGTTGCTCGAAAGATGTCTTGCAGACTTCTGTCATCGGGATCTGCATAATTATTCCATTTGGTGGACCAGCAAAATATCGTGCAACTGAACGCGATCATCTGTTACGAAACTTTTCATTTCAGTCTGTTGGAATTCATATTTTGTTAAAGCGACGTAATCGTGACATCTTTGATTTGAAGACCTCAACTATTTGCATCTTTCACAGAAAACATTTTGTTGGATTCCGGGGTCACGGAGTCCAGTATACTTGTTTATAATTTATATTTTATAAAAGAAAGATTTATTCCGAACCTGTGGTGTGAGTGAAATTGCTGAGTTACTATTCGATTCTGAGTACGTTTATATTCCGATTCACTCTAGCTAAAAACTAGCGCACGATGCCTCGGTAGAGGTGCATCGGCGGAGATGAAGGACACGAAAAGCTACGCCTCCAAGTCAACGGTCACTCTCAAGTACTGCAAACCCTTGAGTGACGCGCGCGGAAAATCCGTGTCCCCTGATACAATGCCAGATGTGAAAATGACCGTTCTCAAAAATAGCTAGAGTTTGTCCGTATAATAAATTAAGTAGTTAGCTGTCCTTAACAGTAATCATTAATATCGTTAATAAACTCTGACGTCCACGGAGAGGAGACGTTCGAGTGCAAAGGGTTAATATCCCTTTTCAGCTCGCCAACTCAACAACACCTCCGTCACAGCCGAACACCCTTCAACGTCCGCCCAAAACCGCACAGGATCCAACAACCCTACATCACGCATCTCCCCACGATGCTTCAGGAACAGTCACAAAGCCAACCTATCGACCCTCAAAGCGTTGCTAAGCTTTGACGCTGGCCAGATGAGTGGGAGCGTGTAACAAGGCAGCTCGAGTCTATGAATCCCCAGGCACGGTTGAAAGAACCGGAGGAAAGAGAGAAACGGAGCATGAGACGCTGGCCGTGACGACAAAGCGAGACGGTGCCGCATGAGAATAGCCAGAGGATTGTTTCCGTTTCCCCTTCTCGTGTCGCCGGCCACGCTAGGTCCGAGCGTGTTTGATGCTCGAACGGAGTATTCGCGGTGACGGGCCGTACTGACCAGCTGTCGTCGCGCGTCTCCGCTTCGTCTCGATCCATCGATCTCCTACGCACGGATCTCGCGCTCGATCGTCGCGGCGATGAGCTGGAGTCTCTGAGAATACGCGTGAGTAATTTTTTTTTTTTCTTTTTCTTTCTTTTTTTATTTTTGTGAATAATTGTGATGGGTAAATTGATTCGATGCAGGATTTGTTTTTGATGGGAGTAAGTAGAGGAAATTGTTTGTTGGTTCTAGGTGGGATTTTGGTCAGAGTCATTGTGAATGGGGTTTGTTAGGTGTTTGTGTAGGAAAAAGTAGTTTTGATCGGGTAAAATGTGAAATTGTGGTGGTTTGTTGGTGTTGGATAATTTGGTTTATATTTATTGTGATTGGTGTTGGATAATGTGGTTTATATTTATTGTGATTGATGTTGGATAATGTGGTTTATATTTATTGCGATTGGTGTGTTGTGGGATTTGGGTGTGTGTTGGTGATGAAAGTTGAGGATAAAGGTACTTTGATTGTTTTTTAGGGAGTGTTGGGATGATGAGAGTTTAGGAGTTGTTTGCTTGGGTAAGAGTGCTTTAGGTTTGATGTGTGTCATTGTATTTTGTTGGGGTTGAAGAAAAGTGAGTGGATACTTTTAGTTGGTATTAATTGTGATTGATCTAGTGTGGATATTTGGATATAGCTTTATGTGAAAATTAAGAATTAAAGTACTTTAGCTATTTTTAGTGGAATTTTTGAATGAATTGAGTTTGTGAGTTGTTTGCTTGGGTAAGAGTACTTTAGGTTTGATGTGTGTCGTTGTATTTTTTGCTGGGGTCGAAGAAAAGTGAGTGGATACTTTTAGTTAATGTCAATTGTAATTCATTTATTATGAATATTTGGATACAGCTTTATGATGAAAGTTGAGAATTAAAGTACTTTAACTGTTTTTAGTGGAATTTTCGAATGAATTGAGTTTGCGAGTTGTTTGTTTGGACAAGAGTACTTTTAATTGGATATAATTTATTTGACATTAATGTTTATTGTAGCACACTATTCGTTTGAAAAAATGCACGTTAATATTTTTATTTTATATCCATCGCGATTATTGTATTATGGGTATTTTGCTGTAACTTATTGTTCAAATGAATTGACTTTATGAATTGATTGTCTGGGAATTTTGGATAAGTATTTGTAAAGAAATTTATTTTTGAGAGATGAATGAGTCGATGAATGTTGAGATACAATATTAGAATTGGAAAAAATTTTGGGAGTGTTTTTTGAGTAGTTATAGAGAAATTTATTTAAAAAAAATTATTATGGATGTTGGTACAGATAATATTAAGATAGGAGAAAATTTATTGTTTCTTGTGAATATTCATAGATAAATTTTTTTTAAAACAATTTCGGTGAATGCTGAGATATAATATTAGAATGCAAGAAAATGTGTGCAATTTTTATGATTATTTGTAAAGAAATTTATTTTAAAGAAATTTTTAGAAATATTGAGATATAATATTCGAATGGAAAAAAATTTGAGGAATTTTTTGTATTTGTAAAGAAATTAATTTTAAACAAATTTTGATGAATGCTAAGATATAGTATTAATATGCAATCAGCGTTCACAAATAACGCTCCCGTGATGCTTATCAGCGAGTGACGAAACCTCGCGGTACGCGTTTGTTCCTCGAGTCAAGGCGTGCATGCATTTCTTCCGAACACATTTCATGATTCGCCAATATTTGACTCCCTGTATTTGCATGATCTCACGTCTTATGATAACACGATCGTTGTGTTATCGTAGTCTCACCTGTGTCCATAGAAAGTACACTAACTCCTTTTACATAATCCTGATACCACGACGAAGCGTTTTAAACGGTCAATCAGTGGCTGTTGTTTGCACGGCGGAATTTCAAGGACTCTGAACAACGATGCACAATTAACCCCTTGACGTACGATGTAATTAAAATTATTTTTCATCCGGATCCGATTTAATTTTTTTTTTCACGCGTTGATGTAACAAGTGTTCGAAAATAAAACATATTTTCTTATCGCGAAATGAAAAAATTTATGCAATTTAACTGTAACACAAGGTAATTCGATTGTCACGAATGGAACTCGTCATTATTCATCTCGCTCTGAAATTAATTTGAGGTCAAGAGGTTAATAACTTTCCGAATTTTTTTTTTATATTATTATATTATATTATTATAATATGATATTTAATATTCCAATTATAATATTATAATTATATATAATAAATATATACAAATATATTTTTAAATATTATAATATAATATAATATTTACTATTATATTATTTTATTTTTATATTATATTAGGCATCGGGAAATTGGAATTTTAGTGGCTGTACACAAGTTGGCGAACAAATGGTGCACCCAACTTTGTTTTTATGCGATAGATATGTTTTTCTAAAACAGCGTAGGAAAACAACCGTGCAAGCAAGAAAGATACTTTATCTGCAAGGAGTTTGATATTCGCGCTCGTGCGATTATTGGTTCAGTCTAGTGGCGTGCCCTCTTCTTCCGGAATATATCGCCATGCGGCTCGGTTGTTAACGATTATAATGTATTAAAAATCAATGTATAGATTTATCTTTTGTTCGCACATATAAGTCTTTTATTCGGCCTTACACTAACATTTTCTATAGTAAAATGTGAGAAGTAAAGAAATGTGTTTACAACACTAGATTCACATGTTACCCATCCAATCATCGCAACTCGCCGGATGTCCTTTGGACAAATTGCGAGGAAAGCATAGGGGTTAATTAAAAAAAAAAAAAAAGATTCACAGAAACCGTAAATTTGACGGATTTCAGATTTCATGCTTGAGTTTAACAAATATGTATCCGGAAAAGTGCAAAAATGAGCAAATATTAATTAAATAAGAAAAATGAGCAAATATTAATTAAATAAGAAAAATAAGCAAATATTAATTAAATGCGAAAAATGAGCAAGATAAATCTTTGCTAAAAAAAATCTATTACAATACGTGTGATATTAAAATAAAAATTTGTATTTTAATGTGTCCATCAAAATGATCAAATTAATTTCCGTAAACCTAGTGTTAGTGGATTAAAAATGCAGTAATTAATAGCAATTATTTTTCTGCTAACATTCGAACCAACGCATTCAATTTCTAATCTCTTTATATTATTTTCACACTGTCCTGTCTGTTAAAATAATATCGATCAAATTATAAAAAAATTCCTTCGTCCAACAACTCTAATCGCTATCTTCACGCTCAGCCTTCGAACCAGAGACACATTTATTGTCGTACACATGACTCACCATTGTTTCTTTTCTTGCTCACACCTTCGCCACCTTGCAACACGTATCTTTCTAGAGGAACTGATCTATTTATTCTTTTCAAAAATGCAAAAAAAAAATTCTGAATAAATTCTGTCGAACAAATTCTAACGAAATTAAGTTCCACAAATTTTTCTGTGGACTATCGTTCATAAGTCATGGGACGCTTAACAAATTTAAATTCATTCAAATACATAAATTATACTGTTCTTTTTTAGATGTTATTAAAAATTTATTTCGAAAAATATTCTGTTCAAAAGATAGAAGTGTCTGGTAACTTATGGACGAGAGTATACATAGCGTAAGTTGGGCAGGAAATGCATACATAGAAAAATAGATTTGTAGATAAACGAACAGGTAGATTTAATACAAAATAGTTTACTACTGGAATAATACACAATAATTGAATTCGACGGATTCATGGAAGTTTTTCTTTTTTTTTTTTTTTTGATAGATTCTATTTATTATTTGCACCTGTTTACAATAATAATTGCAAATAGTAATGGATATTTGTGATGGTATAGTAGTAAAGTAAATTAATTTTTGAATGAATAGGAAAATAAGTGGGTTATGGATAGACAGGAAAGTAAATGGATATGTGAATGGATAAGAAAACAGATTTATGGATACATAAAAAAATGGATGAATTTATGAATAGACAGGGATAAGAAAACAGATTTATGGACGCATAGAAAAATTTTTGAATTTATGGATGAACAGACAAGTAGACGTATATGTGAGTGGATAAGAAAAGAGATTTATGGATATATATATAAGTGGATGAATTTATCGAAGGACAGGAAAATAAATCCATATCTGAATAGATAAGAAACAAATTTAAGGACACAGAAAAATTGATCGATTTATGCAAGAATAAGAAAGTAAATGGATGTGTGAATGGATGAGAAAACAGATTTATGGATACAGAGAAAAATTGATTGATGTATGGATAGACAAAAGAGTAAATGGATCTGTGAATGTATTAGAAAAGAAATTTATGAATATGTATAAGAATGGATGAATTAATCAAAGGACAAAAAACGAAATGCACAAGTGAATAGATAAAAAACAAATTTATGAATATTGAAAAATTGATTGATTTATGCAAGAATAAGAAAGTAAATGAATGTGTGAATGGATGAGGAAACAGATTTATGGATACACAAAAAAATTGATTGATGTATGGATAGACAAGAGAGTAAATGGATATGTGAATGGATAAGAAAACAGATTTATCGATACATAAAAAAAATTGATGAATTTTTGGATGGACAGGAAAGTAAATGGATATGTGAATGGATCAAAAAACAGATGTATGGATGCATAGAAAAATTGATCGATGTATGGATAGACAAAAGAGTAAATGGATCTGTGAATGTATTAGAAAAGAAATTTATGAATATCTATAAGAATGGGTGAATTAATCAAAGGACAAAAAACCAAATGCACAACTGAATGGATAAAAAACAAATTTATGGACACAGAAAAATTGATTGATTTATGCAAGAACAAGAAAGTAAATGGATGTGTGAATGGATAAGAAAACAAATTTAAGGACACAAAAAAATTGATGAATTTATGGATGGACAGGAAAGTAAATGTATATGTGACTGGATAAGAAAACAGATCTATGCATGCATGGAAAAATTGATGGCTTTATGGATGGACAGGAAAATAGGTAGATTTATATATACATAGAAAAATATGTAAATGTATGGATGAATATCTTAGCCAATGTATCGGTGTATAATTAGATAAGCAGGTAAATAGTTGAAATAATGCAAGATAAGTGGATAGATAAAAAAAAAAAAAGGTAATAGTGGAATACACAATATATAAAATGTCTCTGCATCGCATAGAATCGACTGTGTTCTCTTTATCCTGGAACAGGTGGCCACTGGTAGAATTTCACCGCAACGACGAAAAGTACACATAATACCGAGCCGAAAGATCGATGTCGGAAAGTGAAAGCGTTCGCTCGCCACGCAATCGGTGAATATCGTCGAAATCCTGCAGCATCCACCTGCCCACGGTGTTCGAACTCGTCTCAGTGCCCATTCAAGCGTCCCGAAGAAGGGAAGGATATCTTCGCAGCATCGGGATCGGAATTTACCAGCTGACGACTGGATCCAAGCGATGTCGATCGAAGTCAGATAGGAGATTTGTCTTTCGGTTAGTTGATGTTGAAAGAAATTCATATTGAGGAAGAAAATTATTGTTGATTTTATATTATGATTAGTGAAAAATATAGTGCAAATTGAGTGGAAATATATTAGATGCGACTGAAGAGATAAATTTGGTTGCATTTTAGTGAAATGTTGATTGTAGTGCTTCGGTTAATTAATTTCGAAAGAAGTGGAGATTAAATAGGAAAGTTATTGCTGTTTTTAAGTTATAATTGGTGGAAATTTAGTGCAAAGTGATTGGAAATATATTAGATGCGACTGAAGAGATAAATTTGGTTGCATTTTAGTGAAATGTTGATTATAGTGTTTCGGTTAATTAATTTTGAAATTAGTGGAGATTAAATAGGAAAGTTATTGCTGTTTTTAAGTTATAATTGGTGGAAATTTAGTGCAAAGTGATTGGAAATATATTAGATGCGACTGAAGAGATAAATTTGGTTGCATTTTAGTGAAATGTTGATTGTAGTGTTTCGGTTAATTAATTTTGAAATTAGTGGAGATTAAATAGAAAAATTATTGCTGTTTTAAAATTATAATTGATGAAAATTTAGTGGAAATTGATTTAAAATATATTAGATGCGACTGAAGAGAAAATTTTATTGCATTTTAGTGAAATGTTGATTGTAGAGTTTCAGTTAGTTAATATTGAAAGAAGCGGAGATTAAATAGGAAAATTATTGCTGTTTTTAAATTATAATTGATGAAAATTTAGTGGATGTTGATTGAAAAGGTGTTAGATCGAATAGAAATGAAAGTTTGAATAGTATTTTAATGCAATGTTGATTGTAGTGTTTTGGTTAATTCATTTTGAAAGAAGTGGAGATTAAATAGGAATATTATTGCTGTTTTTAAATTATAATTGATGAAAATTTAGTGGAAATTAATTTGGAAGGTGTTAGATGGGATAGAAATGAAACTTTGAATAGTATTTTTGTGAAATGTGAGAAACATGAAAAAAATGTAAATTAAATACAAAAATTGTTTTAAGTTATAATCACTGAAAATTTCGCGAAGATCGATTGAAAAAGTGTTATATGGGATTAAACAAAAACTTTGTTTCGTGCTATGATAGAAAGGAAAGAATAGTGTTAAGTAATACAATTAACTGTGAAAATTTATGCTGCGATAATTTTTATTTTTAGTTTGATACAATTTTTTGGATTCACACAGTACTAAAAATAAAGACCAATTGCAGGTAATTGAAAAATGAGTGTAAACGTACTCTTAGTTGAAATTCATTAGGAAAATTGTATAGCAGTTGACCCGGATAATAGTTGTGTTAAGAGGATAATAGTTTAAAGTCCCAATTTGTACCGAATAGTACATGGTTTTGTTAAGCGTTAGTTAAAATGAATTTCGTTCCACAAATTACGGTAGAAATAGTTCCTATTTTTAGATCGCAATAAACTATCACTCGTATACTAATTGTCGGGTCAATTAGAAGCCTCGTACCCTCGTTAACAGTATAATACCCTCGTCTGAAAATTAAATTCAAGGTTGAAACTTGTATTCCGAACATTCTTGAAATTCTGAGTCATCAAGAACACATTATTTTCTTATAAACAGTTTCGAATTCGTCATCTTCCCAGAACAAACATTACACAAAATAATAATCCTTAAAATTCTAAAAAGTAATTTAGAATCAATCATATTCATACACGAAACAGTATAAATTTTTATTCCTACGGTAAACTAAAAATGCTCAAAACTGTAAAAATGTTCTGAATCCGTTATTTTTCAACAACAATTATTAACAAACTAAAAACTTTTATAATTTTAAAACACATTACTCAAAATCTATTATTTTCTCACGACAAACATTTTTTTTAGTTCTATAAAATAATTCAGAAAGAGGGTTGTAGCCCTCCTACAACACGGCATCTTATAACACGGTTTCGCTATAACACGATTCATAAATTGAAGAAACCCTCCTACAACAAGGCATCTTATAACACGGTTTCGCTATAACACGATTCATAAATTGAAGGAACCCTCCTAAAACAGCTTTTTGGCTATAACACGATTCATAAATTGCAGGAACCCTCCTATAACACAATTTCACTCTAACACGATAAGAAAATTGGAAAAACCTTTGTACAACACTGTACTTCTATAGCCGCGGCGAGGCTTGCCGTCTTAAAGATACAGTTTTGCGGAAAGTATTTCTTTTTATCTTCGTGGCCTGAAAACAAAAGTGTCTCACGCTTGTACACACGTTTATATTTTTAATAAAAATTAAGTTATTTATGTAGAATTAAAAAAAATATTTGTTTTCAATAAGGTTTCGGAACGTAACCCCTCTTTTTGTACTGGCTCTGGGTCTCATACAACACAGTTTCACACAACACGGCATTTTCTAGGAACCAATCTACCGCGTTACAGGAGGGTTACCTGTACTTTTATTTTATATCCATCGTGATTTTTGTATCATGGGCGTATTAACTTACATTATAATTTACAAATTAGAATTTACAATCCATCGCATCCCCACAACACTATAAATCATCATTCTGACAAACCAAAAATCCTTAAAACTCAAAAAAAAAAAATCCACAATCCAAAACAATTATTAAAAACTTGAAAATGATCAAAATTCCACAAAAAACATGTTCAAATCCTATCATCTTTCCACAAACAACCATCCACGAACTAACGATTCCTCCGAATTCCGAAGAAAATCACCGAGAAGCAACGATTTTTCTGCAACACGGTCCCACAAACTGGCACAGTAGGTCAATCGCGAGCAGAACCCAGAAAAACCATCTCTCCAAAGTCCAACTCTTCCACTGCAGCTCCGATCGATTGCCTCACAACAACGATACGTTAGAAGAGTGCAGAGAAAGCCATAGCGGCCAGATGTTGGCCGTGTATACAGTTCGCGCGGTCAGTTGGATGGTAATTAATTTGTTTTTGATGACTCGTCGCGACCGGCGGATGCAGCTTGAAAAGCGGTCGAATTAAGCCGAAACGATGAATCAGAGGCTGGAGGTAGCCGAGTAAGCGTAGTTTCTCAATAATCGTGCGTCTCCGATTAGCCTTAATCGCGCCTGATAACAGGAATCGCGTCGAAGATTCTGTGGTGAGCGTACCTTATCTACCAATGAACGTTTCGCTGTTTCCCCCGATTCGAGAAAACATCTGACGCGACCGATTGCATGGAAAATTATTCACGAGGGGATCCGCTTGTTCGTTTCGTTCATGTTACCGACGATTTCGAGAGTTTTCTTTGGGAAGAAGTAGAGGAGGATCGGATGGGAGAAAGTGTTGGGAAGTTTTTTTCGTGAGTATTTGTGGAGAAGTTTATTTTAAAGGAATTTTTATGAATTTTAAGGTGTGATATTGGGATGGAAAAAGATTTGGGGTGTTTTATAATATTTTTAGAATATTGGGATGGAAGGAATATTTGGGGGGCTTTGTAATGTTGGGATGGAAGGAAATTTGGGGAGCTTTTGGGGAGTACTTGTAGAGAAATTTGTTTTAATGAAATTATTGTGGATGTTGATGGGGATAATATTAAGATAGGAGGAAAATTGGGGAGCTTTTTGTGAGTATTTGTGGGTAAATATTTTTTAAGGCAATTTCGGTGGATGCTGAGATATAATATTAGGATGCAAGAAAATTTGGGGGATTTTTTATGTGTTTGTAAAGATAATTATTTTAAAGGAATTTTTATGAATTTTAAGATATGATATTTGGATGGAAGAAGATTTGGGGTGTTTTATAATATTAAGATGGAAGGAAATTTGGGGAGCTTTTTGCGAGTACTTGTAGATAAATTTGTTTTAATGAAATTATTGTGGATGTTGGTGGGGATAATATTAAGATAAGTGTAGGTATTTATTTCAAAATTGTTTAATATTTATAGTATTGGAAATTTTTTGCTAAAAATATTGGAAGACAGCTATTTTATTATACATCTATACAGTTAATTTTTTTCCCATTATTAAGAACACAGAAAAGCTTGTATTATTTATTAGGATAATTTTTTATCATTTTTAATATGGATAATTTTATTATCATTAAAAATTCAAGCAATTCTTTTAATTGAAAAAAAAGACAATTTTAAAATAATTTGAAAAAATAGAATATAGGAATATTTTCTCTACTGTTTCAGCTAACTATACCAATTTACATAACTTCTCCTGACACCAATAATAGACAACTTACTATACCACAATAACGTACAGAAAAAAAAAAACATATTTCACCTTCCACAAAAATTTCTTTACCAAAATTCAGCAAACAAAAAAATTTCTTTAACTAAAATATATTCATTTGTATTGAAAAAATAGATACTAAAATTCGCATAAAAAAATACACAATGCAATAGAGACAAACCTTCACTCATATTTTTAACAGAAAATTACAAAAAATCCCCAAAACATGATCCCCATAAATTCATAAAATTTCAATAAGAAATATCAAATCGTTCTCTCTGACAACTTTGATAGTTCTAATATTAATTACGTTAAACTGAAGTTCAATCTCTAACATTTTCCACGATAACTGTATCAGGCGGGGGCGTTCACAGACGAGAAAGAACGATGAAAATCGCGTGACGTTCGCCTCGAATAATTTTGCGTAAGCAGACCGTGACGTGATCGGATTACGTGGTCAAGCAATTCTCGGTACGTTCACTATGATCGAGTATCGTGGATCGTCTTGCTCACGTGACAACGCTTGTATGGATCAACGATTACGTGTTTAACAATGCGCCATTCTGCAAACATTCCGTGAACATTCATTGTTCGTAAGACTTCTTTTGTTCGCGCAACGTGCATCTGTACCGCTACACTTTTGTTTCGCTTTACATTATCTGCTCTTTTAACACTCTATGGGACCGTGCGACTTAAAAGTTACAAACTGATGTATCTATATTTAAAAAAAATAATTTTGTTTAGTTATCACTGCGCTATTAAATTTGATTACTGTATTACTGTAGCGACACCACGATTCATCTACGGTAATTATTAGTTTAACATTAGAACTACCGAGGTGGTCAAAATGACTGGTTTGCAATTTCTCGTATAAATTCTATAAATTTATAACGATGCATTTCTAAGAATTAATTGTGATTTTCTGTAACGAATTTGAATAAACATTCATTTTCCTTGCATTTTATATTTTTTTCAAATAGCTATCATTTTTAATTCTTTGGTTGAAGTAGGTACACTTTAATCGTCGGTAATTCTAGTGTTAAACATTTTAAAATGAAAGTGAAAAACTGTAATCGATCGTAATTTTTTCTCCAATAAGCAGACAAAATTCGGGCTATAGAGGGTTAATTTTATTTAGTTATCACTGTACTATTAAATTTGATTACTGTATTACTGTAGCGACACCACGATCCATCTACGGTAATTATTAGTTTAAAAATTTTCAAATAAAAGTGAAAAACTGTAATCGATCGTAATTTTTTCTACAATAAGCAGACAAAATTCGGGCTATAGAGGGTTGTATTAGATCATCTCATGAGTGATGTCGTTTCTTGTTGCTGATTTTCGGTTTATTTTTTATCGTTAAACCCGGATCCACGCTATCGTTTTGCTCGCGTTCATTTTAACTCATTTGCATCTCGATTTAAATTCCAGAGACTCTCACTTATCACCGAAACCTATACGATTGATCGCGTGTAGTTTCTTAGATTTAAATATTTGCTATTGTTTATTAACCCCTTGACGTACGATTTAATTAAAATCATTTTTCATCTGAATCCGATTTAATTTTTTTTCACATGTTGGCATGAAAAGTGTTTGAAAATAAAACAAGTTTCCTTATCTAATTAAATTAAATTCTAATTAAATTCTGATTTAAACAAGTATATTAATTTGATTAAAAAATATATTTTATAGTTCTACTTCAATTGAAACCAGAAAATAAATTTCTTGTCTTCTTCCTTTACTTCTTTACATTATTTTACTATTATTGTTTTACTCACTAATTAAAAAAAGAAAGAAAAATGAATTTCATTAAAAAGTATTCTCTATAGTTCTATTTCAATTAAAACCAAAAAATAAATTTCTTATCTTCTTCCTTTACTTATATACACCATTTTATTATCATTGTTTTACTTTCTAATTAAAAAAAAAAATAGTAATTCGATTAAAAAATATTCTCTATAGTTCCATTTCAATTGAAACCAAAAAATAAATTTCTTAGCTCCATCTCTTACTTATATACATTATTTTACTATCATTGTTTTACTTTCTAATTAAAACAAAGTATATTAATTTGATTAAAAAATATTCTCTATAGTTCCATTTCAACTGAATTCAAAAGAAAAATTTTTCTTCTTCCTTTACTTGTTTAACTTACAGTGACTCAAACAAATATTTACACATCCTTATATTTTTAAACGAGGTGCTTATACCCCAGGTTCCACGTTTCGTTTCTATTGTACCAATTTTTATTCTTTTTCCTTTTTTATTTCGCTGTATTTTACCGGTCGATGCTTTGAAGTAGATATACTTTCACGATCTTCTCATTCTCGTTCGAGACGAGAAAAGGTGGGGCATGATTCTCGAAACATCTAATAGGCATTCTTGGTCTGACACATTCCAGGTAGTCTTAATACCTGTCGAAAGTGGTCTTATAACCTTCGGTTGCTTTTACGGGAATTCTCGAAAGCTTTAGGAAATCTTTTCTGGCGAAGGATACTCCTTGAAGTATAAACATTAAAGTTCGTTCTTTGTCCCCCTATACTCTATAGCGCTATGTGACTTACATGTTGTATAGGGAAAACCGAGGCTAGTTGAATAATTTTTAACACATCAAATTTTGATGAATAAGCTATCGGTATTTTATTTATTATTTTCATGTAAAAAGTTATACATTTAGATAGACGGACATAATTTTGAAAATTGCTTTGATTAAGTCTAGACTGTAGTTTTTATTTATTTAAATTAATGAGAGCAATATGTCAGCAAGCACCAACTGTGGAGTTTGATTGATCGACACTCTACCTAGCTTTAGTGTTTCTGGGATAATCAATTTACGTGAATTTGAGTTGGGATCGAGGAAGTTTTATATTTGTTTTTTTAACGAATTGTTTAAATATTATCAGTTATAAAGAAAATGGAAAATAGAAGCTTAACAGGCGATGTTACGGAAGATATTAAATACCACCAATTGGCACAAAAATTGTAATTAGAGGAAAAGTTAGAACAAGCATTATCAGTTATAAAAACTAAGGAGTAAAAATTTAACTGGGGATGCTAGTAAAAATATTAAATATCACCAATTGGCACAAAAATTCTAATTAGAAGGAAAATTAAAATAATTAAAATAAATTAAAATATCATCGGTTATAAAAAATAAATAAAATCTTAACAGAGGATGCTAGAAAAAATATTAAATACCACCGATTAGCACAAAAACTCTAAGGTTTATTTTAATTTTCTTTCTAATTAAACACTAGACTATAAATAAATATTCTAAGTGTCATCAATTATGAAAAAATAAATAAAATCTTAACAGTGGATGCTAGAAAAAATATTAAATATTACCAAATGGCATAAAAACTCTAATTAGAAAGAAAATTAGAATAAATCTTAAACAATAGACTATAAATAAATATTCTAAGTATCATTAATTATGAAAAAATAAATGAAATCTTAACAGGGGATGCTAGAGAAAATATTAAATACCACCAATTGGCATAAAAATTCAAATTAGAAAGAAAATTAGAATAAATCTTAAACAATATACTCTAAATAAAAATTCTAAGTATCATCAATTATAAAAAAATAAATGAAATCTTAACATCTATAAATAATCATCGCATCTACTAAAATCTATAAACAAAAATTCTAAGTATTATCAATCATAAAAATATTAAATACTACCAATTGGTTTTGTAGACCTTGACCAAAGTAACGACCACATTTCCAATTCTTTTCTTCGTTCAGATCATAATTTCACCAACATAGCATCAAAATTACCTATCAAACATACTAAAAACGATAACTTTATGCACGACTTTTGAACCACTGGAGTCTAAAATTAAGACTTGCATTCATAAATTCTACGCATCGAAAACTATTAATTCACAAATAAAAAATCTTTATATTTAAATTAAATAAGAATCTTTACATTTATCACTGACAAAAAAAAACTTATAAGACATAAGACGTTAAAAATTGTGATTTTTACGAACTTTAACCGTTCGTAGCGCCCAGCAAGGTTATCCTGCTGCACAGATCAAAGAAATCGTTGATTCAAAATCAAACACACCTTCCTTCACACATGAACACATCCAACAACCATACACCGATCGAAAGCACCGTTGTTCCATCACTCGATTCCCCGATTACCATTTAATCCTAATCACTACAACTTCTTATCGTTAACGACAAACACACCTGTCTCCATTATATTTAATTATAAACACACGTGTTTCTTACTGGAGAACAATAAGTCTTTAGACCTGTAACTCGATTATTAATACATTATCGAATTTGAATAATTGAGGTTTAATGATCGAACTGAAAAAAAAAAAAAATGGAAGAAGAAGTAGAAAAGTGGTGTAGATATATATATTTTTTCTTTTTAATAGACCTTGATAGAACGATTCCTTATCTCTGGATCGATGATGATATTAAGTCGACGTGAAACGGAAACGGCACACAGTGGGTTGTTTGATTTCAGCGTGATCAGACTGGCGGCAGAGAAAAGCTGAATGGAGACACCGACGCACGGACGCTTGAGTATTCTTGCATTGCTCTCGATATGGGTGCTCCAGGTTGTGGTGCCCGGTGCGGTTGCGTCGTACAGTATCGGCGTGGGAAGGGCGGACACCACTGGACCCACAGCTGAAGTTGTTTTTGTTAGTATTTATTTGTTAAGAATTTTTATCCTTTTTTTTAGAATGTTTATTGGTGGCTTATTATTTTATGTTAGTATTTTGTTGTTAATAACTTTTATCCTTTTTTGTAGAATTTTTATTGGTGGTTTATTATTTTTTCTTAGTATTTCCTTGATAAAAATTTGTATCCTTTTTTTTTAGAATATTTATTGGTGGCTTATTATTTTATGTTAGTATTTTGTTGTTAAGAACTTTTATCCTTTTTCTTAGAATTTTATTAGTAGCTTATTTTATGTTAGTAGTTTCTTGTTAAAAATGTCTATCCTTTTTTTTTAGAATTTTTATTGGTGGTTTATTATTTTTTCTTAGTATTTTGTTGTTAAGAACTTTTATCCTTTTTTTTTAGAATATTTATTGGTGGCTTATTATTTTATGTTAGTATTTTGTTGTTAAGAACTTTTATCCTTTTTCTTAGAATTTTTATTAGTAGCTTATTTTATGTTAGTAGTTTCTTGTTAAAAATGTCTATCCTTTTTTTTTAGAATTTTTATTGGTGGTTTATTATTTTTTCTTAGTATTTTGTTGTTAAGAACTTTTATCCTTTTTTTTTAGAATATTTATTGGTGGCTTATTATTTTATGTTAGTATTTTGTTGTTAA
>SMSQ01017583.1:9658-27244 GCA_019453375.1 Ctenoplectra terminalis
CACATTTTTATCGCTATTAGGAATTTTTTTTTTTAGTCAAACGAGAGCACGCTTAGGTAGAAAAGAATTTGTGTTAATATAAAATCGGTGGCTTGTGAAATTTTGTTCTCGATAACATTTATAGAGGGTTAAAACTATTGAAACTCATCGCGACGCATCTTGGAGATTTTTTTTTATGAAGGTATAGATAGGTATTTTAACTCTGACGAAGTTTTTGATTAATACTTTTGTATATAGAGAATGTCTTAGTGTGTGTGAGAGAGACTCCTCGTAAAACCTAGGTCTCAAGTTTAATAAACCACAATGGTTTAAAAAATAAAATATATCACAATGTATAATGCTACTTCAAGCATCTGCATAAAACAATCGAAATAAAAACACACATTTTTGCTTCTGTCAGATCACGACAGTAAATAATTCTTTTATGTATATAAAGTTATAATAAATTTATTAATTACAGTAATCAGTTGTATAAATGCTATGATGCGAAAATAGCTCGTGTACCACCAGTGGCTCATCCCACCCCATGGGACAATTCTGTATGTACCACCGGTGGTTCATCCCGCACCATGGAACAGACAAGAATGTATCACCGGTGGTATAACCCGTCGTGAACGTGTTAACTTCTTCCCTAACTTCTTCCCATCGCGACGTAGATGAAATTCCGCATTTATTTCACAAATTAAAAGATTCACGCGTTCCATCGCATCCCCGTCACAATCACTACCTTCACCCAATCGATTGCCACATTTCAACGCGTTTCGCGGTCCCAGAGAACCGTCCACGCATCCTCGTTGAACTTATTTTATTGCCTCCTTTGTGTTTACCCGTCTCCTCGTACCTCGGTGTCTCAGGAATTTCATTACCGGAAGATCAAACTCCGGAAGGAATCCCGGTTATCGCAACGTCCTCCGTGATCGACCCTCTAACAATGGAGTAGATAAAATCTGTAAAAATGACACCGGATCGAAGAAGGAAACGGGACGAACGGTAGTGGAAAGTTTGCAGGATCGATCTTTCCCTGCTAAGAAAATATTATTTGGATTGCTGTGTCTGACGTGCCGCTGCCGATTTCAGGGGATAACGCTAATGGAATTCCATCCCTTTCGTCGTCCGGGCGGCAAGTCCTCGGGGCTGAGCCGTGGCGAAACGCCGAGGAGTATGTAAGCGTTTATCGACCATCCGTTACGGTTTCGAGTAGCGCTTTTTCTCCTGGGAAATCGAACGGGCGGCCAGTGTCCTCTTCCTCGTCCAGTTATTTTCTTCGATAATTCATCTCTTCATTTCTCGCAAGTTCCTCCTCGATCAACCGGCCCTGCTCACTTTTAACAGTCGAACCTGCGCGGAACGATAAAGGGAATTAATTAAATCGAAGGAAGAGCCTGGACCGGTTCTTTTCGAATCTCGGATCAATTGGTCCGCGGAGCCAGTTCGCTTGAAATATCGCGGTTTGTTGACTCCCACAGTTTGCGCGGAGTCGATTATTTAGCATCAAGTTGCCAACACGTTTTATAATAATAAATATAGGTGGTATATTGAGTTCGGTTCGTACAAGTTCAGTTCTTAATTCTTAGTTCAATTATAATTCACTAGTTCCAGTTCTAGTTCTAATTCACAAGTTCAATGTTCAATGTTCTTGTCTCATCTCATCTCAAGTTCTCCGCTAATAGTAACAGTGACAGTCCCTGTTGACTCCCACAGTGTTCGTGGAGTCGATAATATAGCATCAAAGATGCCAACACGTTTTATAACAATAAACAGATAAATATATTTGTATCAGATAAGACAAAGTTCACAATGTAATAGTTCACAGTTCTAGTTCAGTTCTTGTTCAATGATAATACAATTCTAACTTGTTGATCCTGGTACAGTTCACGTTCAGATACAGTTCTTAATGCAGTTCACAATTCAATTCTCATGCAGTTCACAGTTCAGTTCTAATGCCGTTCACAGTTCAATTCTAATCTTATTCACAGTTCAATTCTCATCTTATACTTCCTAGTTCTAATCTTGACAGTCCTTAAATATTAGACACCCTTGTTAGGCGTGTCATCGCCAAGAGGGTGGGAGGCATGCTATGTCCAATCGGTTCTAAATTCTGGTGTCAAGAGAGGTGGTCAATGTCACGCCCTCAGAGTTCGTATGTCAGTCCCAAGTCAGGTAAGTGCAGATGTGACGGTGTCAGAAGGTCGCAGCTGAAGTACACGTGCGTCAGTTCTTGGTAAGGTTTTAGGGTACGGCACTTTGCTATTGAGCAGAAATCGACAAACACCGAAATATTCGCCAGTTTCTAGGTCGTAAACTAATAACATGCCAGATGTGAAAATGACCATTCTCAAAAATAGCTAGGGTTCGTCCGTACCATAAATTAAGTCGTTAACTGTCTTTAACGGTTCGTACAAGTTCAGTTCAATAGTTCGCAGTGCTGGTGCGTACAATGTTCAATAATCAGTTCTTAGTTCTTAGTTCTTAGTTCGTTGAATCCCGATTCTCCTCAAGTTTAATTCTTAACCCTTTGCACCCCGTTGTCCCCTCCCAGGGACAATGAAGTTTATTAGTGATTACGGGGAATCAACTTATTCCAGCACAACTTTTTGAGAAATCCATGTTTCCCTGAAGTGTTCTGTTGAAATGGCACAAGAAATCAAATCAAAATATGGTACAATTACTAAGATATATAAATAAAGTGTCTGCAGGTTTTACGAAAACTATATTATATAATATAAAGGTCCGTAAATGCATATTTCTGCGACAAAGTGCAAAGGGAGTTCGGAGTGCAAAGGGTTAAAGTTCTAATTCAAAGTCACAAGTTCAATGTTCAATGTTCTTATCTGATTCTCATCTTCTCATTTCTACTTAATAGTAACAGTGACAGTGCTTAAGTATTAGACACCCTCGTTAGGCGTGTCGTCGCCAAGGGGGTGGGAGGCATGCTGTGTCCGATGCAAAATTGTTAAGAATTTAAGAAGAAAATTGTAGAGGCCTGCAGAGGAAAGTGGTATCTTTGTTTAATGTGATTTAATAGAACTCGTTAATGAATTACAATTTTTTGAAAGTGGTACTGTGGGTCCTCGGAAACCAACAACGCCGATTTTGGTAGACTTTCCGTTAGGCAGTGTGGTGCGATACTAATTGAAAAACATTTGATCGCAAAATCGTTAAGAATTTAAGATGAAAATTGTAAAGGCCTGCAAAGGAAAGTGGTATCTTTATTTAATGTGATTTAATAGAATCCATTAATGAATTATAAGATATTATTTTTTTAAATTGATACTGCCAGTTCTCAGAAACCAACAACGCCTAAACGGAAATTTCAGCGTCGGTCCGCAGGGACCAGCGTGGCGTTTATCGTGTTAAAGGTTTGCGCTCGCAGACGCGGTACGGCGTCAATGTAACACCTTACCGCGTGTTATATTGTAGAGCGCGGCAACCGAAAATTAAATCGTAGCGCAAATGGTTAAAACTGTAAATTCAGCATCCGTTTTTCCAAATATTTATTCGCTGTTAAGTCTGCGTGCGAAGCGGACATTCTCTGAAAGTTGTTTCTTTCGTGTTAAACATTTTTGCCCACGCTGTAACAGAATGTGCTTTATATTATAAAAGGAACGGTGCAGGATGGAACGTCGAGTCCAGCTCGACGTAGGATTGCAAAGGATTAATGTATGAAGGTATTTAAAGGAGAGTTTCTAGTTTTCTAAATAAAACACCGATAATTATAACGTGAACGTTTGGAAGGAAATTATTAGTGGAAATGACGTTCGGTCGGATGTACCCATTATTGTCCTATTTGTGCCTTTTACTGTCCGCCTTACGTCCCTATTACTGTCCAGTAATTTCAGTTATTACACGTTGGACTTGAAGTGGCTTCGTCTACTATTAATTTCTTTCCGTAAATATAATTGTAGGTAAAATAAATTGTTTTTATTAACATTTTATTGAAAGCAAAGGTTATTATTAGGATTATTAAGGATTATTAGGATTATTAAGGATTATTAGGATTATTAAGGATTATTATTATTATTATTATTAGGATTATTAGGATTATTATTATTATTATTATTATTATTATTAGGATTATTAGGATTATTAATATTATTATTATTATTAGGATTATTAGGATTATTATTATTATTATTATTAGGATTATTAGGATTATTAGGATTATTATTATTATTATTATTATTAGGATTATTAGAATTATTATTATTATTATTATTATTAGGATTATTAGGATTATTATTATTATTATTAAGATTATTAGGATTATTATTGTAATTATTAAGATGATTATTATTCTTTTTCTTTTCTTGTTTAAAAGTATTACTGCGAAATTTAATGTTAATAACGTTGTTTAACCCTTTCACTACGGTACCAAGAGTGTTATTGGTACACAGATCGATACAGTTTTTATTAACATAACACAAATACGGATATTAAAATGTAGGTATATTGTGTAATGAATTATGATACAACACATATAATTGAAAATAAAAATAATTCAGCGCTGTAGAAAATCTCTATTCACAAATTTTAAGAAATGATTATTAGTCATTTTATCAAACGATTATTTTATTATTTTAACAAATGATAATAGTATTTTACTTTGATCGCAAAATTTTTTAAATAATAATTGCTATAGGTGGTATCGTTACACTAACACGGTAACAAAATTTAATAGCACAGTGATAACTAAATGAAATAAATTTTTTTAAATATAAATACACGAGTATGTAACTCTGAAGTCGCATGGCACACGGCGAATAAAGGGTTAAGGCGCGCTATATTTATGATAAAGTGTAATTTTAACTTTAACTGTAATTTGAATTTGCAAGATTGGAAATTAGCAAATGCAAAATACGTATATTCGATGATTTGCATTCGACACGGTGTTAAAGCAGGAAACAGGTAATGCTAACATGTACGGATGTTGAAAAAATTGTAAGGCAAAAAAGAGGAAGATATTTTTAAGCATAATGTTTGGAGGAACATATCGATTTATCTGTTACTTTAAATAAAATCAAATAAACAGTTGGTCGCTAATGGGAAGATTTAGCTTAAGACTTCCTCTATTATTTAAAGAAGAATTTACTTTAGTTTTGCAGTACATGTTTCTCTTAACGGTATATACTAGTTAGGATAATTTGAGTCGAGGATGCAGGCGTGTTTGTTCAATTTGTGTGCTTTTTTATTATACCTTGTTAAATTAATTATGAGCTCTTATGGAATCGTATGGTCTTTTTTCGCGATGTATTTCCTATGTTTAAATAACGTTGCTAATTTAGTAATACTTCCTTCAAAAGATATATGGTCAAAGAATATTATTCCATATTAACATCAAATATTCAGATACTGATTTTTGTTTAAATCGATTCAATTGCACCTAGTTTCTCCAAAGCACCGTAATTAAAATAATTTTAACAGAAACTCAATATATATTTCCCAATAATTGACCAACTTCATTATTTCGTATTTATAAAAATCGTCAGCTCTGGAATTAAAAAATTCTCCGAATACGGCTTTTATATTAACATCAAATATTCAGTTACTGATTTTTTTTTACATCAAACCACAATTGTAGCTAGTTTCTCCAAAGCACCGTAATTAAAATAATTTTTACAGAAACTCAATATACATATGTTTCCCAATAATCGACTAACTTCGTTATTTCGTATTTATAAAAATCGTTAACTGTAAAATTAAAAAATATTCGAATACTGTTTTTACAATTCCTTCACACCGGAACAATTTTTTTTAAGTTCAAGCTTCAGAAAGGTGGAAAGTTTAACATGTACCGTACAGAGCTATTCTCAAAGCAATTCAAGAAAACGGCAAAATTCCGGTTCGTTTCACATAATTAACGTCAGGAACACACGGAACAACAACCAGCGTGCGACGAACAACCTGTTGATTTAACAAAATAAATTTCGCGCATAGAATTGTGCCGCGTTCCATTTCCTTCGTGGCATCTTTGGCCACACACGTGCACGAGCGATTCAGCTGCTTGGCAACTTTGCTCGGCACGCGGTGTACTAATTTGCGGGTCTGCGTTGGTGAACCACGTCGAGAAGCGTTTTGTTTCGTTTTTGGTGAACGGCCAGCGTGTCGTGGCCTGTAAATTAGTTGTAATGCAATTAATATGACGCGACGAACGCCGAGTCGGTTGCTTTGCAGACGTTTAATCTTTTAGGAGTTCTTCTTTTGTTTAGGAGTTTTTTTTTTTTTTTTTTATTTTTAAAGTTGCATCAACCCGACTGGGTTATTAGCAACCACGCAATGTTTAGGTGTTTTTCTCTTGTTTAGGAGTTTTTCTTTTGTTTAAGATTTTCTTTTGTTTAGGAGTTTTTTTTATTTTGTTTAAGAGATCTTCTTTTGTTTAGGAGTTTTTTATTTTGTTTAGGATATCTCCTTTTGTTTAGGAGTTTTTTATTATGTTTATGAATTTTTCTTTCTATGATTTCCGAGGGGAAAAATATTTTTGTTTGGGCTGTTAGTATTTGGATACACTGGGTACCTGTGTAGTAGGAAAATATATCTGGGAGAATGAAAAATATGCGAATATGTTTTACTCGTGATTATTTCAATGTTCACAATTTTTTGGGTAATTATTTGGACATTTACAATTTTTCGTGATTATTCGGGTGTTTACAGTCTTTTTGTGTAATTGTTCGCGTACTTAGAATTTTTTGGGTAATTGTTTGGATATTTAGAATTTTTCGGTGATTATTCTGATATTTATTATTTTTTGTGTAATTGTAAGGGCATTTACAACTCTTCGTGTAATTATTTCGGGGTTTGCAATTTTTTATGTATATTTTGGACATCTGCGATTTTTTGCGGAATTATTTCGGTATTTATCATTTTTGTGTAATTTTAAGGATATTTACAATTCTTTATGCGATTATTCGGATATTTGAAATTTTTTTCACGTATTTACAATCTTCTGTACAATTATTTGAATATATATAATTTTTTGTGCAACCATTCGGGTATTTACAATTTTGACAAATTATTATTTACCGAATTACCTCGACCAATCTATCGGATACGCTTCGGTCTCTCAAAGAAAAAACTCTGAAAATCGAACGGAGAATTTGCAAACGCTAAACGCTGGAACGCTCCTTCAAACTCCTTTCGAGGCGCATAATTGCAAGTAAACACTTGGTATTTCTCGTCTGTCATTAGAAGCTTCATGCTAGATGGACTAGCTGCTAACGACAGTCAAATACAAGGATTTCAGAGGTCATTTTCCTTTTCCTCTTCTTTTGAGGTTTCGTTATCGCAGGTGTATCCGAATGAAATTGTAATTTTNTTTTCTATTCAAAATAAATTTAATAGGATGTTATGAATGTAGATATGCTACTGATTATAAAAATGTAATAACTAAGGCTAATTCCGTACAGCTTTTGAGAATAGTTTATCAAATACGACCCAGTTGGGATAGAATATTGAGTACAGCTCAGAATGCAAAGGGTTAATAATGTGATGTACAGCAGTGGTGTATCATGTTAATAGTTAATAAATTATATCGTTACAATTCGAACAGACCTTTTAATTTTACGTAAAACGTGAAAGATGCTGAAAATTTGTAGCGGTCCTAATTCGATAGCCTGGGACTGTAGAGTAGAACTTTACAGTTTTTTAAAGATATCGGTCCGTGTAAGTTCCCAAAATCTGACCCTAGTAATCATTTGTAATCGATGCTACATTAATTCATAATAAAAAAAAAAAGATAAAAGAAGAGTATACAGAATCTACTGGAACTGTAAGTTTCCTAGAATTAAATATTAACGTGTGTTAATAACGTTATGTACAGTAGTAGCGTATCATGTTAGTAGTTAATAAATTATATCGTTGCAATTTAAACAGGCCTTTTAATTTTTACGAAAAACGTGAAAAGTGCTGAAGATTTGTAGCGATTCTAATTCAATAGCCAGGGACTGTAGTTTAAATGATGTGCAGGATTTAAAAAAATTCCTGCTGGAATAAACAAGCGAATGAATTCGAATCTTACACGAAAAAACGTTTCAGTTATTTTAATCGCATCCACGAAATTCGATCCGATTTTAAATCTAGTTAGAATTGAAAAGTGCAATTTAAATTCAAATTTAAATTCGAGTTCCATTTGAAGTGCAACTTCAATTCAAATTTAAATTCGAGTTCCATTTGAAGTGTAACTTAAATTCAAACATCATTTCAAATTCCACTTGGCTCTATTTTTAATAAATGAATTTATCGTTGAGCAGAACGCACGTAACACGTGCAACTTTCTTAAACACACAATCTATATTCCATGGCGATTGAACAAATTTCCCAGAATCAAACAGCTGATTAATTGCGGAAAGCTAGATAATTCAATTCGGTGTATACATGGAAGTTCAATCCCGATATCTTGGTTCGCAAAGATAATCACGTTTCCGCTTCAACATACTCGTTTCAATAACATCGCGAACAATCGAATAGTAATTGCTATTATAAAATCGTACAAATGTCGACTCCGTGGATTGCATGGCCGATTTCATCGCTCCAATTTTCTTTCGTTAAACAAATCGAATTTTTGAAAACTTTTTTTACGGGACAATAATCGTGTTCCTTAACGCGTTCATCGCCACGTGAAAAACACGTGTTTTGTTTAGGATGTTTGGTTCGGAAGATTTGATAAAAATTGATGTCTCATTTTTTTATCTTCTAATAAAAATTGATCTCTCATTTTTTATCTTCTAATAAAAATTGATCTCTCATCTTTTATCTTCTGATAAAAATTTCTAATCGTTGAATACTCCATATTTTGCTTCAAAGTATTCTCTGATCACCGTGTTCAAAATTCATTATTTGTCGATGTTCATTCAACTTTTATAATAAGAAATATTCGAAGCCCTCCGTGGCGGTCAACGTGGTAAAAAAACGTAGGAAAATTGTGAGATTATTGGAGAGTATATTAATTCTGTATTACATCTACACTGGCGCTCGAAAGTATCCGGACACTTGCTTACTTTTAACAGAGTGTAATTTATAATTTTATTATTTAATTGTTAATGTAGGAGAATATCGTGATAGAATAAATTTGAATATTGTGAATGAATTACTGAGCTAATATGGAATAAAAATTACATTAAAGTCTATAAGTGTGAAGCCTTATGGAACTGTTTTATTATTTAAAAAATTCTTTACACATTTTGGTTATTTAACACTTTGACCGCCACGCCGAAATCACATGTTTTGCTCCGGTACATAGAAGATTTGATCAAAATTAGACTCTCATTTTTCATCTTCTAATAAAAATTTTTCATTATTGAATAGTGCACATTTTATAATCTAATTTAATCAGCGATGATGTTCAAAATTTATGAACTGTCAATGTTCATTTAACTTTTACAATTATAAACATTTGAAACACTCCGGTCCCTGATGACCACCGTAGCGTTACAGGAGAAACAATCTCCGGTCACATATGATCATCGTGGCGGTCAGCGTTAATTTCTAAGCTATGGATTAAATAATGACGTTCGTCTACCATGGTTAATTTAAACAGTGTCCTTTTACGAATCGTGTATCAAATTTAATACAAAAATTTTTATTGATAAGTAATTTCAATTTACGATGCACACTTTGAGGGCCGATATCACCTCTTCAAAATGAACGATGATCGATGTTAAAAAAAAATAGGTATTTAATATCTTTTCGAGATTTATCTAAAAATCGACGCCTGTCAGCTCCGTAACATTCCTCCGAATTGATCGATAAAATAATAAATTACCAAGAAACGCATCTATTTCTTCTGATTTATCAGCATCTGGATCTGCTGGTGTAATATTTTTGATAAATTTTATTTAATTACGATTGATCGTTCTCCATGGAAGCAGCTTGTAGCCAAGAAGACTTGTATTTTATTATCATACCATTATACCGACACTGAACAGTTTACTTCCAATTTTTAATTAGTTTTCAAACCAAAGTGCTAAAATAAAAAAAAAAGATCAGATCAAAAGTTGAAAGAACGAGACACCAATTATCACCGTCTACCGCGAAATTGAAGCGTGATCTTCTAAGCAGAAGTAGAATAAGTTTAAATACGAGATCAACTTCGGAATGAGTTTAGAAGGCAAAGTTCAAGAGCACAGAGTCTATGCAATAAAAATAAAAAGGGGAGATGCAAAAAGAATATCGCCGCACCATATCCAAGCTATAAGTGCCCGAGGCTTCATCGGGCATATCAAAGCTGTCTCATTGGCTATAATTCAGACTGCTCCGTGAAGTGCATACATTCACACGATCTGGTTATGCGCATGGTATCTCTTTATGCGGCGAGAGTGGGTGACGAAATGCCTTGCCGCGTGAGTATAAAGCAAGAAAATCGATGAACTCTTGAAAACCGCGAATTAACGAACCATTTAGGAAGTGTTGGGTAATGATAACTCTCCTTGTAATTATTCAAGCCCCAGAGCTGAGAGTGGGAACGCGATAAGAAATACATCGAAGCATCGCCACTTTTAGTACGCTTTGGTTTCGCTTTTGATTCGTTATTCCGTCAAGAATTTCGAAAACTTTTAGAATTTTAGTAGGGCAGACCGGGGTCA
Organism: Ctenoplectra terminalis; assembly: GCA_019453375.1. NCBI lineage: Eukaryota > Metazoa > Arthropoda > Insecta > Hymenoptera > Apidae > Ctenoplectra > Ctenoplectra terminalis. The sequence goes on from SMSQ01017583.1 coordinate 20,233, forward strand.
AAAGGGACGTAAATAAATTAAAAACCATTAGTAGCATTACCACGAATTTTTTAACCCATTCGCTGCCAAGCCTAAATTATATGAAGTCATTCCCATTGCCATTTATATTTAAATTTGTAAAAGATCATTCTCTTTAAATAAGAAATAAAGTATAATTTTTGGAAAAAATTTTATTTGTAGTATTTTTTCAAGTTTTTTACATTTCTATATTTATGTTTGTGGCCACAAAAAAATTTGCTAATTCAAAAGCATGCATGTTATAACGTATTTAAAGTAGGACGGGTATACTCGACTTGGCAATGCATGACACCCTGCCATGAATGGGTTAATATATGGTGCGAAATTATAATTGAAGTACGCGCATCCATGTCTTAACCCTTTGCACTGGAAGTTTTTTTTCATTCATATTACCAGCAACTCGAAGATTCAAATTTTGTGGTGTATAAGAAAACAAAAAACTATAACATTATTACATTTTGTAATCGTCCANAGTGCGAAATTATAATTGAAGTACGCGCATCCATGTTTTAACCCTTTGCACTGGAAGTTATTTTTCATTCATATTACCAGCAACTCGAAGATTCAAATTTTGTGGTGTATAAGAAAACAAAAAGCTATAACATTATTACATTTTGTAATCGTCCAAGGTGTGATACCTCTTGGTATGAACTAAATATTATTTGCACTGTTTCCATAGCGGAGCCCTCGAGTTTGAAGACAAATTTTAAATGGCTCCGCTCCGGAGCCCTCGAGTGCAAAGGGTTAATAACATAGATTTGCAATATTAAATGAGATAATATTAATATTATTATATTATATTATATTTATAATATAATTTTATTCATTTTATTATAAATATTATATTATAAATATAATATAATAATATCATATTTATAATAAAATGAATAAAATGACTTTTCGACACCTTAAAGTAACTTCCTCTTAGCGGCTTAAAACGTTCCTTGTGCAACTAACTACCGTTTCTTTTTTTTAATCCTTAATTTGATCTTTTCCAATGTAACACTGATCTAAAATTCTCGTCAGCGAAAACTTCCAATCCAAGTTCAAAAATACTTTCAGCCCCAATCTCCCCTATTGAAATTTCAAAATTCTTCCGCCCAGTCGCAACGATTATCAAAACATCAAGGAACCACGTATTTCCAAGACTACCGTTCGCCACACCGAGACAATACGAATTCCTCTATCTCAGATTCACTCCGTTCCCTGGTCAGTCACTTATCGAAATTGCCATCTACCACACACAACTTCGCAACAACGCAAACAACCCTTTGTAACAATCAAGCAAACCAAATATCAAAACTCCAAGTCCCGCCAGCTTCCATTCCAGAACTATCTTCTCGTGCAAAGACAGACAGAGCAGCGCACAACGCGCACGTTCCCTCTGAAGATGATCGAACGTGTCATGCACCTGCATAGATTTACAGAAATTTCTCGTTGGCCGAGTTTCCCTGTGACACGAAAAATAAGCGAGCCGAAAGTAGCCCGTGTGCCTCGGTTTGATCTTGTCCGTGCGTGTATTCATAAAAGACACAAAGAAGGAAATACATTTATTCATAAAGACGAAAGGGCGGCGCGAAGGTGCATTCACTGGCGCTGAAATCTTGAAACTTCACGGTGGCGCGTCTCGTAAAATTGTGGATGAAGGAACGGCAAGGAATTTTCCTGGGGAAAGTTTATGCGTGGCTGCAGGTTTGCGAAGAAAAGAAAGAAAGAAAAGAAAAAAAAAAGGAAAAAAAAGAGAAAGAAAAAACAAGAACGCTGGTCGTTTCTGCATGCAAACGATGACACCGGGCCCGCGGTTTTCCCTGTGCCGTGTGTTTTCAAGCGGACGACGATTTAGCGGGAAAACAATGCGCCACCCTGTGCCGCCAAGCTTTAATTATATTTTCAAGCGTTCGTCCGGAATTTTGGCCGTTTAAACGAGCGCTCTGTTGTCGAGCAAATAGAAACATAATTAGACGGCTATGAATTTTACGACGTTCCAGAGTCGCGTTTTATTTTCCATGGGAAAACGTTTTCGTTTGATTAGACCCAGTTTTCGTTGCGTTTGTAGGTGTGTATTGCGCGATATTGGGTGATGGTGGGGTTCTTCTGTTTTTTTTCTTGGCTTCGATGCAATTTTAGTTTGTTTTTCTTAAAGGTGTTTCCAGTTTTGAAACGGTGTTAAGAAACTGTTTATTGTATATGGTTTTTCGTTTTAATTTTATGTTAAATATTTCCGTTTCTCGAAATTGGAGAACGTTTTTTTTTCTCGGTTTCGATACAATCGTTGTTTGTTTTTCTTAAAAGCGTTTCTAATTTTGAAACTAATATTAAGAAGCTGTCATTTATTGCGTATGGTGTTTCATTTTAATTTTGTGTTAAATATTTCCGTTTCTCGAAATTGGAGAACGTTTTTTTTCCCTTGGCTTTGATACAATCGTGGTTTCTTTTTCTTAAAGGTGTTTCTAGGTTTGAAACTGGTGTTAAGAAATTGTTTCTTGTATATGGTTTTTCGTTTTAATTTTATGTTAAATATTTCCCTTTCTAAAAATTGGAAAACATTTTTTTTCTTGGCTTCGATGCAATCGTTTGTTTTTCTTAAAAGTATTTTTAGTTTTGACAGTAATATTATGAAACTATTGTTTATTGTATATGATTTTTTGTTTTAATTTTGTGCTAAATATTTCCGTTTCTCGAAATTGGAGAACGTTTTCTTTTCTTGGCTTCCATGCAATCGTTGTTTCTTTTTCTTAAAGGTGTTTCTAATTTTGAAACTAATATTAAGAAACTGTCGTTTATTGCGTATGGTTTTTCGTTTTAATTTTATATTAAATATTTGCGTTTCTAAAAATTGGAAAACATTTTTTTTCTTGGCTTCGATGCAATCGTGGTTTCTTTTTCTTAAAAGTGTTTCTAATTTTGAAAGTAAAGTTAAGAAACTGTTCTTTATTGCGTATGATTTTTCATTTTAATTTTATGTTAAACAGTTGCGTTTCTAAAAATTGAAAAAGTTAAAGAAATGAGAACACGATTGGGGCGTATAAACCTTGAAGACCGTAGAAGGGTTGATTAAGCGGTCGTTGTTGAGCTTGAAATATTTCTAGCAGTGGAAGCTAAATTTGTAATGTTTCGTGATTCAGATACTGTCAGTTTTAATTGAATTTAAAACACATTCTGGGATTTGGAAAATTTATGGTTTTCACAAAACTAAGCTACTGCATAAATTAAGAATTGCATACTGGTGTTCATAATTGCTGAAATCAATTTAATTACTATGTATTTTCTCGAGTAATCTGTTTATTAACAATTAAGTCCTTATAATTTATTAATCCATTACTCTCCATTGACACCGCTATGCCAACACATGTAGGTTCCTTCAAAACTTAAGTTTTAAGTTAAATTTTGTATTTTCGTCAATTTAGCTTCTTTTATTTTAAAATAAAATTAATTATCCAAATAAATACGAAAATCGTCAATATTTACAATTTTTTTTTCTTTCTAAAACAACCCTTTAAATTTTCGCAATAATTCTACGAAACTTAAAAATAGTTTAAGAATGCGGATGGTTAACACTGAAACTACCAAAGCGGTCAAAATTACCGGCTTGTAGTTTCTCATAGAAATTCTACGATTCAGTTTCAGAAATTTTTCGTGATTTTCTATGAAAAATATAGCTAAAGACTTGCTCTCCTTACATTGTTTATTTTTTTAAAATATCTATCATTTTTATTTCTTTGGCTACAGATAGGTCTACTTTAATCGTCGGTAGGTTTATCTAGTTAACATTAGATTTACGAGCACCGATTGGATCGTTTTGATGGATAGATTAAAATACAGATTTTTTGTAATATCATTCACTTTAGTTTACACCAATAAATTTTTATTAGCAGAGATTTGTTTAGTACAATTTTTATACTCAAGTTTCATTTTTAGTTTACATTTTCTGCAACCATGCTTGTTACATTTAACCCCTTGGCTTACAACCACGAGTCACACTCGTGGCACAGATTATTGTCCAAACACTACAAAGGCACGCTATATTTGCGATAAAGTTTAATTTTATCTTTAACTGTAATTTTAATCTATAAGACTGAGAATTAGCAAATATAAATTGCGTATAATATTTCAGTGTTTTGAATCTGACACAGCGTAAAAGCACTGTGTAAAAGCAGTGAATAGCTATTGCTAATACGTGTAGCTACTGAAAAAGTAGTGCAAGGAGTTAAGCATGAAATCTAAAATGCTTCAAATTGACGTGTTCCGTAAATCTAGTGTTAATACAGTTTTTAATTCTTTTCGTACCAATGATACCAATATTCTTGAATTTTTTTTTTTGTTCTGCGTAATTTTCAATTTCTTTTCCGATGCAATTTTTTGCGCAATTACCTTTACCGCGAGGGTAAATTTAGTTTTTAAGCGGCTGACTTGGTTACTGTGGTGAAAACAGCGCTTACCGTAAATGCCCGATTTTACTGCACTTTCCATTACATTGTCGCGCAATATATCAATAAATGTTTGAATTTCATTATGCTAATCGTAAAATCGATGTTTCCAACGTCATTATGTTCCGCACATTCCCAAGCCATTGAATAATTACCGGCGTGTTTAACTACATTTGGAATATTCTGATGAAATTTTGTATCCAGTTTCCTACGAAAGTCCCCTATTATTAATTTTAAATACATCGCACCATCCACTTTTCCATCAATGCAAATTCAATTACCTGTGCATTACTTCATCCCGCCGCTATAATAATTCCATCCCGTCTATAATACGTTTTGCACCTAGAATATTTTGATGAACTTTCGCATCGGATTTCCTATTAAAATTTTTTTCCCATCGTTAACGTCCCATCCATTTATTTCAATTTCAAAAACTTTCTATCATTATACTTTATTGATCTTCTCTATTCAAAATAATCTAACAAGGTAATTCCGGGCGAGACGACTCCGTCTCCCGTAGACTATTGAATGTCTAACGAATATTTCTCAGCTATTTTTCGTAGCGTACAGAATATTATAAATAATCATTTTTTTATTAACCTTCTGGAACCTTGGCTGAGGTTTAATACTGCTGTATTATAAATCCAGGTGTATTTATTTCGGCGAATATATTTTTTCACTTGAATATTTTTTTTAGAAAAGTGGGCCGTTACTTTTTTTTCAGAGACAAAGGAAAAAGTTGTTTATAATTATCTCAGGAATCTCACCGCTTAACGCTAGAACTACCGACGAATAAAGCATACTTATTTCTACCGAAAAAATCGTAATGAAAGGTATATGAAAAAATACGCAATGGGAGGGAAACAAAGCTTTGTCTACATTTTTAACAGAAAACCACGGAAAATTGCCTCTGAGATGCCATAGTAAATTTAAAAAACATAAAGTTGCTGTAAAAAATTACGAATGGGTCATTTTAACCACTTTGGTAGTTCNCTCGGCGAGAGCGTTGTCTCTGCAAAAACAGTGATGGACTTACAGACCTTCTGGAACACCCTGTATAATCGCTCCAGAATACACTTCAGATCCCACAAAAATTTTAAATCGCAACTAAACCATCGCCAGAATCCTGTCCACCTTCCACTTTTCGTAAATTTCATTCTCGAACCCAACCCACCATCCGATTAACGCTAGAACTACCAACGATTATAGTGTACCAATTTCAACCAAAGAATTCAAAATAGTAACTATTTGAAAAAAATATAAAATCCAAGGGAAATAAATCTTTATTCATATTCGTTACAGAAAAATACGATTAACCCTTTGCACTCGGCTAGCGCTGCTACGGCGACACGCATAATTTGCTTCAGAGATTAACTTTTGAATTAAATTCTGCATCTTCGTCAATGCAAACGCTTCTTTTGTTTTAAAATAAACTAAATTAACTAAGTAAATAAAAAAACGTAAACATTTGTAATTTTCTGTTTCTCCTTCCAAAAGAACACTAAGTTTCCGCAGCAGTCCTTTGAAACTTAAAAAAGTTCGCCAGCGCAAAGGGTTGATTCTTAAAAATGCATCGCTATAAATTTATAGAATTTATATGAGAAATTGCAAGCCAGTCATTTTAACCACCTCGGTAGTTCTACTGTTAATAAACCCCGTTTGCACTTAGAATAATTCAGACTCGGATACAGGGGAGGAGCAGTTTTTAAGCGGGCACCAAAGCGGTCTATCATTTCCCGTGGACGTAAATTTATTCTGTCACAAATTCCATTTCCCCGGGATTCTCAATACATCGGAGAATCGAGGTCTCGATGAATTCCCTCGATTTTCCTAAGGAGAGCAAGCTCGATGGAATTAGCATCCTTCTCGTGGCACCGTTTCGCGTTCCCGCCTGTCAGCTCGCGACTTCTCAATATCGAGAAGTTTCGCGCCGTTCCCCGATCCAACCAACGTGCGATCGATTTTTGAACCGTGAAACTCGAAGCTCGAGAGGCTCCGATACTCCCAGTCAGACGCGTACGACCCGAAGTCGGACCGTTTTCCTGTGTCGCTCGACAAGAAAATCACCGCTCTCTTACTCATGCATTATGTAATTCGGATTTCGACATCCAATCACGAGGGCCGACGTGTCGCTCGCGCGAGATTCGCGCACGCTCGCGTTTAGGGTTGAATTAGAGCACGCGCGAGGATTCATAGCGGCGAAGAGAAATTGCGGTGACACGTGTTACGCTGATTACGATTCGATCGAATTCTGATCGTGGACGCGTATCGGTGTACACCGTGAAACGTGCTTAATCGAAGCGCGTGTGCTGGTCATTGTTATCTGTCTGGGATGATTGGTGATCATGCGTTGCTTTAACCCAGAAGCACGGCGTATCGTTTGGTAAGCGATGGCGGATACCGGGACCGTTCGGACCCGTACGAGAAGATGTAATTTATGTTATTGGGATCGAAATGTTTGGTTAAATACTTTTGTTCTTCTGTTGTGGGTTTTTGTTTCTTTTTTTTTTTTTTTTTNACGTAAACATTTGTAATTTTCTGTTTCTCCTTCCAAAAGAACACTAAGT
>SMSQ01017594.1:0-21613 GCA_019453375.1 Ctenoplectra terminalis
GGCCCAAGCACTCATCCCTCACGCCTCTACTATTCGACCCAAACACTCGTCTCTCGCACTTCGATCACACTGTCCCAAACACTCTTTATTCACACCTCTAGCACTCCAGGTTAAACATTCACGCCTCAGCCTCATCATTCCCACAATAGTAATATTAACTTTATAATTTTCAAGAAACCAAGTAACCCCACGTACCAGTGTTTGGTCATTTCTGACAACCCTTCCGAATATTGTAGTGGCTATCTCTTTTCGTACCTCTCTCTTTTTCCTCTTACACTTTGTTGTCTAATGCATATTAGAATTAATGGCCTTTTCTTGCTAATTATGGCTTTGTACTATTGAAAAACTATAAGGCGCACGTCAAAACGAGTTTATTTAATCGTAAAAGTGTGGGTCGTATACGCTCCACGCGGCCTGAACGGAAAGTCTTCAAAAATCAGTCCTGCGCGGAACGTGTCAAAGACAATACAATGATCGCTTGTGATAGAAACGGTTACAAGATATCAGAACACAATTTCGCCACCGTGCCTATAATATCTTCCAAGAAGAATACTCTGCGACTGGTTACGTGACCCACATACCCGCCTTGTAGAATATTAATGCGGGCAGAGAGTAGAATAGCACAGATATTGTAATGCCTTCCAGATTATGCGTGTCTACGTCGAATAGTTAAGGTTTTATGCTCCCTTCAGCGTTGGTATTACTTCCTAATGTATTCTACGTAAGACGTGTTACACGGAATTGCACTCGTGAACATTTATTGTGCATTTGCGAGGCTTGTCTTTTAGCACGGAAGCATTCTACTTAAACTATAGCGTAATATTTACCTATAACATTTAACCATAACATAATGTACGTATGTTCACCATCTGCCAAAAATGAGAAACCGCTTAAACTTGATGACCCTTTTTATGGCTGTGATATACATAATAAACTTAAGGTTATGTTCAGGTTACACTGGCGTTGAACATGAACATTGAATAACAAAATACCTTATGTTGCTGTATTATGATATATGAAGATTGATTTAAATTTTTTAGTTCATTTATTTCGTAGCATATCTATTGTTATTGTGAACAATTTGACGCTAAAGAACTTATTGGGCTGTTCGGAAAGTAATTTCGTTTTTTCCCAACAGAGGATTTATTTGTATTATTTTGCACCCAACTTCACATTTAAGCCGCATAATCATTATATGTTTTGAGAGTTGATATAGCAAGGTTTGTGCATGAAAAAGTCCATTTGATTCTAAGCAGTAGTTTTTGGTCGGTGCCCTTTTAAATATGGAGAGCAATAAGCAGCATTTCCGTCATATTTTACTGTTTTACTATAGAAAAGGTAAAAATGGTGTTCAAGACAGAAAGAAATTAACCGATGTGTATGGAGAAGGTGTGTTGACAGTACGCCAGTGCCAGAACTGGTTTGCAAAATCGATCCGGAAATTTTGATGTCGAAGATGCACCACGTTCTGGAAGGCCGGTTGAAGCTGATAAAGACAAGATAAAGGCATTAGTTGATGCAAACCGGCGAATACCAACACGAAAGATGGCGAAAGGTGCTGGACCAGAATGGCTAATATATAATTTAATAAAATATTTGTTCATAATACGAAAATTGTCTTTCATTTTCACAAAAAAAAAAAAAGAAATTTCTTTCCGAACAACCCAATTATACAATACCGACAACGCGAGGTACGTTTACTTATAAAGGGCGTTCGGTAAGCCGAAAATTGAAAAAAAATTGAAACTTTGCTGGTTTGTAGAGGACCTCGCACTAAGTATCACGCTATTTTTTTTTTTTTTTTTATCAGCTGATATTCGGTTTTTCAGGGTGAAAACAGTCCTTAACCGTTTGCGGTCTTACGTCCAGCCAGACTCGACACTTTACTTTGTTCCATTGTTTTCAGTTTTGGGATACGAAACATATTCTTTTATATTAAAATGTTATTTAATGGAAAATTTTCTATCCAGATATCTTACTGGCAATAAAAATGTGAAAATTCAGCCAAATTATTGACAGTTTTTAAAAGTATATTATTTAATATGAACTAGTTAAGTTAACACGTTCAACCCGGCGTGAACCACCGGTGGTTCAGAGGCATTGTTTTCATCTGGCGGCGTGGACCACCGGTGGTTCACGCCGCCAGACGGAGCAAACTAGGCGTGGACCACACCTAGTTTGCTCTGTCTAACGGTGTGGACCATCAGACTCAAGCCACTGACAACAGAGAAAATAATGAAACAAACAAGCGCCGCCAGATGAATAAACATCTGATAATCTCGAGCCCGCTGACCATACGGACTTCGAAAAAATGCGCCGGGTTGAACGTGTTAAAGTGTCGAAAGTGGCTCGGACCGCAAAGGGTTAAAGTTTCCGGTGCGCTTTCCTATTTTCCTATATATCTTGAAAACTATAACAGATATCGACAAATTTTTACATTGAAAATTTAATGGTTTCATACGCCTTAAAATACTGTGCAATAAAATTGTCAAACATTTATGTAGGATTGAAAGAAGTATGGGTTACCGGAATGACTCGGAATGCGCGTTTACCAAAAAATAGAGTTTAATAGGATAAATGTAATATAAAGGCAAAATGATACAGAACAACGTGGTCTCGCTTTTCAACCTTTTTCCTTAGACTGCTCTTCGCACTTTCTTTTGATCGTCCTTCGTCCTCGCTTTCCTCCTCACACCTACGCGCCCCTGTCTACACACTCCTCGCGCGCGCTTTCTTTGTTCCCTCATTTATTGTTTAACCGTTTGCGTACCAGAGGGTTTTGAAAAAACACCATCGAAAAGCGCCAAGGAGCGCGAACGCGCTCCTTCGATTACGAATCGAAAAAAGCCGAAGAGCGTGATCGCGCTCCTTTGATTACGCGTCGAAAAAATCCGGAAAGCGCGATAGCGCCATAGAGATATAAGAATAGAGTGCGCGAGAGAGCGTTTGGAGCGATATAGGATTAGAGAGAGAACGCTGCATAAGGGCCCCGTCTATCTCTTTCTATCCGGCCACGTCATTGGCTATCCCACGTAGACAACCTAGAGAGGCGGTATCACGCTTTAACGTCATCTTCATCAAATGCTTCAAATGAACAGTTTTTCATAATTTGATTTTCCTGCAGATTATTTTCAGAGTTACTACTCCCATATAGTTCACTGTCAATTTCATCAGTCTGAAAAACGTTGATGCTTCGCACTTTATGAGGCTGGGGCTTGTTGATGCATGGTACAGCAGTCGGCGACAGTCTTCTACGCCAATTTTGATTATCTGAATCACTGCAGTAACAATCATCTCCAAAATGAGCACTACAAACATAAGACGTTTTGTAATTAGGTGTAATACTGAAGTTCAAAGCTGTTAACCATTCTTGCTTTCTTGATTCATCATTAGGAAATCTGCAAGCAAAGTTTACAAAATTTTTATACACTTTTTCTTATATTTTGATCATATGATTTTAAGGTTACTTAATTAACTTTGACTTACAAGTGGAAACTGCGACCACAAGCTGGACTGGCTTCTAATCTGCAGACGATGCATTTTTTTGTCATGTTTGTGTGTTCAATTATATTTGCATTTGTAATAGTTGCCACTACCTGCGACGGGACGGCGCCAATAGATGGGTCTCCCGAGTGGTGGTGTGAATGTACTTATGGTTGCGAGTGAGACTGATCCGGGTATGTTTGGAAAAGTGTGACCGTGGACGAATCTTGGGTGGTCGAAAGAATGTTAGCGAAGAGTGTCTGGGTTATGTCTAGCGTGTGTTTGAAACCGAGAAACTGGGCCGTGGGAATGAAGTCTACGTGACTGCGTGATTGGAAGGGATGGATGCGAAGATTTTGAGTGCGAGTGAAAAAGGGATGTATGTGGAAAAAAGATAGAGCGATTGAGGGATGTGCATTTAAGCGAGTGAATGTTCGGGGCGCGAGAGATTTTGTGGCAAGAGGGCAGTAAGGAAAGAGAGTAGCGAGGAGAGACATATAGTGATTAAGAGTATTGTTAGTATTGTTGAACTTCAGTTATTATTTTTATTGTTATTGAATAAACCAAATAATTCACACGCGCCAGAGCTCGATTATTCTGACAAAGACTTCAGAAAGTGTTAGTGACTTCCGTTCTTCCGTTTCTTCCGTGTCTTCCGTGACTTCTGTTTCTTCCGTTCCCTTCCGTATCTTACGTTTCTTACGTTCTTCCGTTTCTTCCGTATCTTCCGTCTCTCTCTCTCTCTCTTTCCTTCCTTACAGATTTTATTATTTAACAACAAATACACAATAAAATATGTAACATGGATTAGCTGTGCAAATGAAAACCGTTGTTGTGTCTGCTATACTCTCTCACTCTGGAACAGGGAGTGTTGATGGGGCGCAGCCAATCACAAAGCGTGTGCGAGAGAGATAGACGGGGCCCATACGCAACGTTCTCTCTCTAACACTATATCGCTTCCACTTACGGCCCAGCAAAGCGCTAGCGTACTCTATTCTGTAAGGATAAGTGTGAGCAGGTATGTCGAGTGGTTGAATGCGTGTGGTCGGGGTCGTCCTGCGACAGGACGGCGCCGGTGGTTGAAGTCATCGAGTGGTAGTGCGAATGGATTTATGGTTGCGAGTGAAAATGAGCCGGGTATGTTTGGAAAGTGTGACCGTGGCTGAGTGTCCTGAGTGCTAGAAAGAATGTTTGGGTCTTGAAAGTTAGACCGTGAGAATGAAGTATACGTGACTGCATGATTGGAAGGGATAGATGAGCGAGTTGTAGGTGCGAGTGGAAAGGGATGCATGTGGAGAAAAAGGAAAGAACGATTGGGAATGGGGTATAAGGGTGTGAATGTTCGGGCGCGTGGACAGTAATTATGAGAAAGAGTAAGGGGACGGATGAGTAATAAGTAAGACATTTGTAGTGCAAACAGTAAGAATATTGTAAGAGTAAGAAGTAAGTAAGGCAGAATTAAATATATATCAGTCATATCTCGAATATAAAGAGAGAAGTTTAAGCAAGTTTTTAATATCCTCCCCTTACAATTCTTATATCTCTATGGATAGCGCTTGTCATATTCAATGCGGTAAACAACGGGGCCGCGCTTCTCGTGTTTGTTTCTTTTATACCAACATTCTTATTGCGACTGACAAAGTGATTAGGAATGAAAATATATATATACTATTAATTTATAATAGGTGAAAACAAAATACAAATTGGATTACTGATAGCGATGCGACGTACATGCGTCTGAAAAGCTGAGCGCGTTTCGACAAATTGTGGGTGCGCCGTCAGTTGTCTGTATCGGCCAAATGCGCTGGCTTTTTTCGACACAAATTCTCAAGAGCGCGAAAGTGGCTCGTGGTACGCAAACGGTTAAATACATCCACCCTCGGTCGCTCTATCTTTTTCTCACACGCATCTCTTTCCACTCGCACCCAAAATCTTAGCATCCATTCTTTCCAATCGCGCAGTCACGTACGCTTCTTTTTCACGGCCCAGTTTCTCGGTCCCAAACATATCCGAGATATAATCCAGACATAGCCCAAACGGTTAAACAAAAACGAAACCCTCACCATCCTTATTTTTGAAAATTTTCATTTTCTTGTCTGCTCAAAAAATGTGAAAAATTTTATTGCCAACCATTTCGAACCACTTGAAAATCCAGTAAATTTTTTTTACGGAAAAGAAGATTCCCATGCTACGTCTCACTGTGCAGCGTATGGAAAACTTACTCTGTTGCGAAGTGGCTGGTGTAAAAAGTATCTCTGTTTCGGACACTTTTTTTAATAGCACAATTTATGTAATACATACGAACCACGAAAGATGAATCGTAGACACGTGTGCATATGTGACTGTTATTGTACGTACTTTCATTATATAGTGTAGGAAAACAGGAAAGCACTGGAAACTTTAAGGGCTGTTTTCATCCTGAAAAACCGAATATCAGCGAACAAAAAAAAAAAAAAAAATAGCTCTAGAAACCAACAAAGTTTCAAATTTTTTTCAATTTTCGACGTATCGAACGTCCCTTGTTAGGTATTTGTTAGGAATCCTACGTTGTGGGAGATATTAATGCAAAGTTTGAAAATAGAGCTCGTTGAATTTCTGTAAGCGTATCGTGGAACAAAATTTCATATAACTGCTATAGCCTTAAATATTTTCATACATAATCTTTCAGTCTTATCTGTATATTCAGCTGGTCACCAACTTTCACCATTACTCACACTGGACTCTTCACCTTTCAACTCTCCTCTTAATTCTCTTACACAGTCATAATTCAAAGTTTATCTTCCTCCAACGTTTAAATAGCGCTATTTTTCCATCCTCCAGGCATTCTGTGTATTAATATCTGCGCGTCACGTTCGTTCAGTTTTTGTTAATTTTAATAAAGTTTTGCTTTCTGCGAATTTCGCAACGATTCTTAATTGCTCCGATTTAAATGTTACCACAATATCTGCTCTCAGTTTCGAGAAACTGAGGCAAAACCGGGCCTCACAGAACGAAGTATGAAAGCAAATTACATACAGTGGTGGACAAAAGTATTCGTACACTTGGAATATAGAAATAAAAACAACAGTTTTTTCTATATTATTAATTATATTTAAATACACCACCGCTCTTAAGTATCCGAACACTGATAAAGTCAACTTGATCAATTTCTACTGATTTCAGTACATGAATGTTACTGAAACATGTAAATTAGTGACAATTTAATGGAAGTAATATTTACTAGCTTCTTAAGGAATCGACACATTGTAAATTGAAATTATCTATTATTTTTCCATTGCTGTTTTTTCACTTGTTTACTTGTGTCTTTTAAATAGATTTAAATAGAAATTCAATCACAGATATGTGATTTAAACAGATATTCATTGCTGATGGCAGAAATGAAGTTTTTCTACTTTTCTTTACGAACTTTCTATTTGTTCCACTTTAGGTAGGGTAGATCGAGACGAATTGGATTTTCTGTGACAGTTAAAAAATAATTGTCAGAATTTAAAAAGTTAACTTTTTATTATAAATTCGTAATTGTTACCTGTTTGGTTTGAATATTAGTAAATACAACATTTTTTTAAACTTAAAAATCTTTCTTTCGACTGAATTTTTATTTTAATCCCATCTGCTCTGTGATCCTATATATCTCCGATTTACCCTTTTACTCTTTTCACTATAATTTTAAGACCATTATACTTTTACGTAGGGTGACTCAGTGTAATATACCATATTTAATGTTTGAAATATAAAATCTGGCATGTGTAAGTAGATACAGAGAAAAAGCTGTATGAAATGATGAGTAATTATATTTATTGTTCACCAGCTACAGATATCGAACTCTTATAGTTTAATAAAATTGTAATATTAAATTTATTATTATTATTATAATAATTTAATATTAAATTTAATTAATAATAAATTTAATTTACTATTATAATTTAAATATTTATATAATATAAATATTTAATATTAAATTATAATAATAATAAATTTAATTTAATAATAAATTATTATTATTATTATTATTATAAATTTAATATTAAATATTTAAATTATTATTATTATTATGATTTAATATTAAATTTATTATTATTATTGCTTAATATTAAAAGTTTAATATAATTTAATGAAAAAAAAAATTGAAAACTTTTCAGAACTGGTATTTTACTTTTAAGCCCTGAATCGAGAAGTCACGATTTAAAATTCGTCAAAGTCAACAATATTATAAATTATTTAAGACAGTAATAAAAAAATCTTCTTAATCGGTGAACCATAATAATATTTCCCCTAAGATAACTGTTTCTTAAAAAGTAAACACAGTCTCTAATCTCTCTGCAGTCTTCATGGACTTTCTTAAATTTTTTGCAATAAGTAATTCTTACTCACAATCAGCCGCATCTAAATCTTTCTTTATTGTAATAATAATGTTCATATACTGCATAGTAGTTATCTTCTACTTCAGTCAAATTGTTATAAGAATTATCGTGTCGTATTGCATCGACAAAAATCAAATGTCTGACCATTGAACCATAAAAAAAATGTTTTCCACAAAGGGAGGTCATAAAATTCCTATTTTAGTATAATCCATCAGAATCTATTGATTAATTGTAGAACTATTACAACAAAACTATAATTTGCAGTCTGATAAAAGTACAAAATTGCATCGAGAAAGTATTTTTATAACTTACACAGATATCTAAAAAATAAATGGAGATAATAGGAAATAATTATTGTTACGTCGTCTGTTACATTAAATTAAACGAAATTGACGTGCAATAATCGCCACTTGTGAATCAATTAGCAAATTATTGTATACAAATATCTATTAACTTCGTCGCGTTCTAATTAATTTATTACCTCACAAACGACATTTAAATACCCAATAAAAATAATTGCGAACGTACAGAAACAGCTAATTAGATTTTTGATCGCATTTTACCGAAAGTTCTCAAGCATTGCGTGACATACGCAAAATTTTTACAACTTAAACAGTTATCTCAAAAATAAATGGAGATAATAGCAAATAATTATTGTTACATTAAATTGAACGAAATTGACGTGCAATAATCGCCACTTGTGAATCAATTAGCAAATTATTACATATAAATATCTATTAATCTTGCCACATTCTAATTAATTTATTAGCTCATAAACGACATCTAAATTCCCAATAACAATAATTTCAAACGTACAGAAACAGCTAATTAGATTTTTTTTCGCATTTTACCGAAACACTCGAGCGTTGCGTGACACAGGGGAATACACAAGGAAAAGCAACACGCTAAGAGGCAAACTTTTAGGCCACGAGTAGCCGCGCTCTATCGCATCAGTCGTACAGCTTTAAGAAAAGTTACGAGGGGAATACTAACGTTTCCTGCGGTTCCCTCTAATACTCTTATGGTCAGGTTTACGCTTCTGCTTCCGGTAGCCATCCGTACCACTCTCACGATCATATTCACGCGCACCACTTCCCTCCAGCTCTTAACCGTGGACAGGCCAAAGCACTGAATCTTTAATAGTTATTTCGTTTCGTGTTACGGCTCTTCCGTCACTAAAATATAACAGTCCTGTCTGCAAGGCGTGAATTATTGCGCCTAATGCAAATGAAACTGCAGGCAAGAACATTATGACCAAGGGAGACGAAGAGGTGCCAAAGAGATAAGATTGAATGAGGGAACTGAACAGTTATGGATTATTCGCTGTGCTTGTTCAGATAATACGCCTTAATACAACTTTCCTTTCTTTCAAATCCGATTAATTATGTAAACGAAGCTTCGAAATTTTTAATATAATTTTAAATTTCTTAAAGGTGTGCTGCCGTGCTTAGTATTGCGTAAATAAATAAATGTTGTTCGTAGGAAAATAATTGTTAAGAATGAAAACAGTTGTAGAAAACTCTTCGTCTGAAAATATTAGGCTGTAGCATTTTTCAGGTGGAATAAAACGATTAACACTTTGTTAAAGCTTAGTGTTATTTTAGAAAGAAAGAGAAAGATTATAAATGTTTGCAATTTTTTATGTGCTTATTTAATAATCATTTAAAATATAATTAAATAATTATCTGCTTATTTAATAATTATTATTTAATAATAATTGTGTTTATTTTCGCTTCGTGATAAAATAGAAAAAGAATGTTTTGAATTGATCAAAATACAAGATTTAATTTAAAACTGAACGTATTGAAAACCAACTTTTTTGAAAATTTTTTTATTGAAACCTTTAACATTATTGAAACCTAACGCTACATTTCCGTGCCAGTATACGTAATCTCATTAAAAAAAGAAAAAAAAGTAGAATTTCTAATTAAACATTAATTTACAAAAGTAAATTACTTTAGAGTCTAATGTACGCTACTGCTCGAATTAAATAACGAAATTAACGAATGAATGTAAACAGAATACCATCCAGCTTTCCGATGATATATCTATCAGGTATCGTTTTCTCAAATAAAGCTTTAACCATATATAGTTTCTTCAAAACATCGTGTATTTAATTAAAATAATTTTCATACGATTCTATACACATTTTCCAACGATTAACTAATTTCATTATTCCAAATTTACAATAATCATCGGTTCTAGAATTCAACAATTTCGAAGAAAATTTCAAAACCTTCAAGAAAAATTCAACCTTCAGTGAAACAATATTTTCTATATATCAACCTAATAGTTACACTTACAATAATAACAAAATAGACCGAGCCTAATCGGAGCAAAATAGAAATTCAGTAGAAAGATTTTTAAGTTTAAAAAAATTTCTTATTAACGTTCAAACTAAATTTCTAACAATATATTAACTCTCTAAATTTTGACTATTATTTATTCACTATCGAATAGAAAATTATCCTATTCGTCTCGATCTACACTACGCTAAAATTAAAACCAACCGAAATTAACACTAGAACCACCAAAATGGCCAAAATGACCCATTCGTAATGTTTTACAGAATCTTTATAAATTAACTACGGTGCCTTTGGTCAGATTTTCCGCGATTTTCTATTAAAAATATAGATAAACTTTTATCCGAATTGTATTGCATATTATTTCATATGCTTTCCACTTTGATTTCTTCCGTAGAAACAAGTATACTTTAATACTAGAACTATCAAAGTGGTCAAAATGACAGATTCGTAATTTTTTACAGAATCTTTATAAATTAACTACGGTGCCTTTGGCCAGATTTTCCGCGATTTTCTATTAAAAATATACATAAACTTTTGTCCGAATTGCATTGCATATTATTTCATATACTTTCCTCTTTGATTTCTTCGGTAGAAACAAGTATACTTTAATACTAGAACTATCAAAGTGGTCAAAATGACCGATTCGTAATTTTTTACAGAATCTTTATAAATTAACTACGGTGCCTTTATGCAGATTTTCCGTGATTTTCTATTAAAAATATAGATAAACTTTTATCCGAATTGCATTGCATATTATTTCATATGCTTTCCACTTTGATTTATTTCGTAGAAATAAGTATACTTTAATCGTCGGTAGTTCCAGTGTGAAAAACATAGACAAGACGTTGCTAAAAATTCACTTTCCTATTCATTCTCGTATTGAAAATTTGTTCCATTTTCAATCCGCGTCTTAAACCATTCAAATCACTCTGCGAGATATATTCGCTTCTTCTCAATATCTGGCAATGAGCGTATACCGAACTTTCTCAACGTAAGAGTACGTTCGCCAAGCAAACAGAGCAGGGTCTAAAACTTTGTTCGAACGTCGTTCTTGCGTCAAATCGTAAAACGCAGTAAGATCTCCAGAGGATTACAGTATTACAGTACGAGATGGAGCGAACTACGTGCGAAGCAAGTAATCCGAACAATTCTATGACCGTGAAAGTTTCGGATCAATACCCGCGGATTAAGCAAGCCCGACAATAAGAGCTTGAGATTCAGGACCTGTATGGTCTATTGACCTAGTAACTCCTTCGCATGAACTAGTACGGCAATTGGTCAATACCTTCAGCTTCCGAACTCGTTGCCCCTGAGATTAGATCTCAAAGTAAATTTCCGTCCAGGGATTTTCCGTTTCAATCGTCGCGCGACGAGTTGATATCGATTTTTCTCCACGCTCCTCGAGGAGCAACGGAGAAAAATACAGGTGTCACAGAAACGAGGGAATCAGCGTCTGGAAACGTAGAAGTAATTTTCTATTACCTTTCCCCCGAACTTTGAATCTGACAAATTGTTTCCTGCAATTTTTAAATGTGAAAAATTGTGCTTGTTGCATGATCGTCTGTTTGGAGTACGAGATGAAAATAAATAAATAAATTTCTTATTGTGTCGCGTACTGTTAGATTTAGATTTTAGTTTTAGTTAGATTTACGTAGAACTTAAATTTAGCTTAAATTTTTCCGTTTTCTTTTTTGTTTTATTTTTTTTTTTTTTTTTTCGTGTTCGGTTATAAGAAATACGGATACAGAGATTTCGCATGAGCGAGTTGTGTGATATTTACAATCCCTGGACTGCTAAGCTGAATACCTGTATTACAAATCAAAAACAAATCGCATAGAAAAGAACCGTATAGAAACAGGTTTGACTGTAGTCGACAATGACCAAGAAGTCGATACGACTAACAAAAAAAAAAAAGTTTTCACTTTACCTAAGTGGAACTTCGAATTATTGAATTGAATAGATTAAATGTACCGATAGTGAGACGTATGTCTAATACGAGAATCCATAAAATTCACTAAAATAGTTTGAATTATACAGTCCCTGGCCATCGAATTAGGACCGCTACAAATTTTCAGCATTTTTCACGTTTTTCGTAAAATTAAAAGGCCTGTTCAAATTCTAACGATATAATTTATTAACTATCAACATAATACGCTACTACTGTACATAACGTTATTAACACATGTTAATATTTTGTATTTCTACCCATTGATTTGATGATAGCTTGTATTCGTTCTGGCACGCTCCGTATACATTGCTCGATCGTATGCTTCGTATCTTCATTATTTTCCCAAATATCTGTAATTTTTGTTTTCAACTCAGATAACACGGTGCTTGGAGAGTCTTAAACTAGTCTTTCAAGTAAGCTCCAGACATTTCCTGTGGCATTCGAGTCGGGAGAATTGCCTGGCCATGGGAGCAAAGGGATGTTTTTGGTTTTGGAATCGCTCATCACCCACAGAGTTTCATTATTATCGCGATAGTAACAGATCAATTGCTACGAATACATCGTTATCAACGTATATAATAATAATTTGAACGACCAAAGACAATTTTCCATATATGACACAACGTTATAGCCATAAAAGTGAAATTTTCGTACGTGGTCCTAATTCGATGCCAGGGTCTGTAATAATTTGTTGCTCACCGATCCAGCTACGTTCAACAATCCGCTTATCTTCCTTGAAGATATTGGCTTTCGTCAACTAATCTACTTCTTTTTTCACCAAATAGTGCAACTTCGATTTGTGTTTCAATCGCATTGGCTGTTTAGAGTTTATAAAATTTACGACGCTACGGTTTGCTATCTTTGAGATTTCAGGACCTTTGTTTTGCTTCGTAGTTTGGAAACGTTTAAAGAATATCCCAACCTGAGAAAGTCAAGGTTAGTTTTTCCAAGATTCGACTTGCGCTTTCTGGCACTCGATAGCACTAGACATGTCGTAAATTTCCAAGGCCCCGAGGACCCAACACGAGGCGGTTTTCCGAGGCGGTACCGATGCAGTATTTGCTAATTTTCAATCTTGCAAATTGAGATTACAGTTAACCCTTTGCGGTCGGTGTTCCCGCAGCGGAGACATTCCTAAATCGTCGTAGAAGTCGGTGTCCCCGTAGCGGGGACATTTTTAAATAGACGTAGAAGTCAATGACCTTACAGTGAACCTTCGAAAATCGCAAAAATGACAAAACACTATCGTCCCCTATGCCTCGTGATTCAAATGTTTCCGTCGATTTTGTGTTTTAATATCCATATATTGACTTTAAATCCTGTACGGAAAAGTAATTGCGAAACGATAGATTTGCTCCGACCTACTGGTACTCCCAAAAGCGAAATCTGCCGATCGCAAAGGGTTAAAATTGAAACATCATAAATATAGTGTGTTTTTATTGTATTTCAATCATAATGAGCGCCACGAGTGTGATTTGTGAGTATAGAGCAAAGGGTTATCTTTATCAACGTATATAGTAATAATTTGAATGATCAAAGACACAACGTTATAGCCATAGAAGTGAAATTTTCATAGGTGGTCCTTATTCGATGGCCAGGGACTGTATTAGGCATATTATTAGGTTATCCTAAAAGTTTCTTTCGGTTTATTAATAAGTAATGGATACATAATCTTTTATGTTTTACGATATATTATTATTTTATACAGGATTCATTTTGCGCTATTTTTCCCCTTCATCTCTCGTTTAACAAATACGACTAAGTGTTTATTTAAACATCGGTAGACAAAAGCATTGCGCGAAGATAACGGAAGGAACTTTCGGGACAACCTAATACTTATTGAGGCAAAGTTGGAATAAAAGAAACAAATAAGAGTTTATAAATAATTAATACAAAAAAATATAGTACGAATCGGGAAACATTTGCTGGATTATGTAGCTACATTTTCAGAAGGTAATCCTGAATGAAAATGTGCAGATTATTACAAAAATAATATTGGAAAAGAATGACGATATTGGTATTCAACTTGCCGAGTTTTATTGTGAATTGTACCATGCTTTGCGCTGTAACATTCTCCAACAACAGATTAAAGTAAGAAATTGATTTTTCATGTTTTTTTTTCTTTTGTTTCCTTCATACGCGAATTATTTATGTTAGTTTCAGTAAAGAAATGAATCTGAGTAATAAAAGTCATTTCATTACAACTTAATTCCAAATTACACCTGCTTTGTCATCGCTTAATTTGTGCGATGGAATTTAGATACACATTTTCCAAAGAGGTCGAAACAGTTAAGTGGATAAACAGTGCCAGACGAAGGCGCTGTATGAAGATAACGAAAAATACATTCGGGATATTCTAATATAATAAATGTATTAAATAGAGCAGAGAGACGATGTTCTTTTCTTTTCATTAAAAATTAACACGTCGATTCTGTCTTTTATAACTAAGCCATTGGAAACTATGGAAGTTTAAAATGTGTGTTTAAAAATTTTAATTCTTTATGTTCATTGTGTTTTGATTGATTCTAAATTGTTAATTGCGTTTCATATGTTTATTTGTGGAACAGTGAGTGTGTTATTATTTTATTTCAACAGATTGGGGAAGGATAACGAAATTTTTCGTATTTTGTACTTTACATCTTAAAGAAATAAAAATGGTATAAATAGAAAAAGATGTAGGATTGTAAAAAATAAATATGGCATAAATAGGAAAAGATGAAAGATTATAAGAAATAAAAGTGGCATAAATAGAAAAAAATATAAGATTATAAGAAATAAAAGTGGCATAAATAGAAAAAGATATAAGATTATAAGAAATAAAAATGGCATAAATAGAAAAAAATACGAGATTATAAGAAATAAAAATGGCATGAATAGAAAAAAATACGAGATTATAAGAAATAAAAATGTCATGAATAGAAAAAGATGTGAGATTATAAAAAATAAAAATAGCATAAATAGAAAAAGATATAAGACTATAAGAAATAAAAATGATATGACTAGAAAAAGATATAAGATTATAAGAAATAAAAATGGCATAAATAGAAAAAGATACAACATTATAAGAAATAAAAATAGCATAAATAGAAAAATTTGTAAGATTCTAAGGAATAAAAATGACATAAATAGAAAAAGATATGAAATTATAAGAAACAACAATGGCATAAATAGAAAAAGATATAAGATTATAAGAAATAAAAATGGTATAAGAAGTTACTTTAAAAAATGATTCTTTTAGCTCAAAATATAAATTAAGATCCACATTTAGGATACAGATTTTTTCGACAAGTATGTAAGCAAGACTTCGTTCAATTTGATTGACTTTACCCTGTGATAAGATTTGTAAAAACAAGGTCCCGTCGTCAATGTATTAATATTATCCAAATTAGATGATATCGAGGTTTGATACATGAATTTAATTAAGTCGATGTATACGAAATTTCGTTTCTCCAAAGTTTGAACTTTCCTCAAAAGCTCTGAAACTTTCTCTAAAATTTTTTAGTCCTAAAACTGATGATCTTTTAAATTTCGAATAATGAAACTAATTAATTATTGAAAGATTCACACAGAATCATACGTAAATTATTTAAATTACCAATTATACTGTTATAGTTTTTTTTTTTTTTTTTTTTTTNATAAAATAATTATGAAACATGTTCTTCATTTTCATCAATTATGTTTGCAAATATGAATTAAATTCAAATGTTGTTTTACGACTATGAGTAGGTCCTAAAAAATAGTACATGCATAATTGAAACGGTATACGTACAATTCACATTGTTCTCACTTTGACTGTTATAAATTGCTGCCGTTAAGAACCACAATAGTAACACTAAGGGTTGATTCCCGGAATTTATCACCTACAATTCCAGGAATCTGTGAATCATTGCCCCGAAAGGATATCGCAGGGTATTAAGCTAACTAATCAAGGTATTATCACACTCTTGGTCGTTAAATTCTTGTTTTCTGAAGAAAATTTCATGTTTGCGTACCAGATTTTTTTGTTCCAGCATTGTCTGCAGAATGTCGACATTCTTCGTTCCAGAATGTCGATTAACCCTCTATGGGAAATGAAACAATTTCCTGTCTAGCTGTTCATTTTGTTCGCTATTGTATTCATAAAAACTTACTCTGATTGTATAATAATTACGATTACTTTTAAAAAAAAATGTAATAAAGAAATTATACAGGGTGTTGGGTAACTGGTGGTACAAGCGAAAAGGGGGTGATTCTACGTGATAAAATAAGTCGAAAATATGGAATAAAAATTTTTCGTTCGAGGCTTTGTTTTTGGAGAAAATGGATTCTCAATTTTGGCCTAGTACACGTGTTGATTTCTTTGCTACAAATAAATCTATTTTAATCGACGGTAGTTCTAGTGTTAAAAATGATATAAATTAAAAAATATGGTTGCGTCGCACTGACCAGAGCACAATAGAAGGGTTAAATTTACCGTTTTCCAATGTCATGTAAAATCGTGGCGGTTCTGGAATTTCTTGCACAATTAAATTAAATTGTGAGAACCAGAATAATAATAAACCGATTTATTTAGCAGGTAATAACTTTGGGCAGCGCTTCGATGCTAGTAAGCAATGTTAACAATGGTAAGAAAAATAAATTAAAAAGTCAAAATTCAAAGTAACAGCCATGGAAAAACCTAACTATTAGAAAACTAAAGTGTCGGATGGCCTCCCAAGTTTATTACCGCTGCGAAAAAAAAAATAAAAAAAAAATTAATGAAGTACGAAGAAATAAAATAGGGCCCTTCTGTTCAGCGAGACTGACAAATACTTTATTTTACATGCTAAAATGGAATTTTAAATATTAAAAAATAATATAGTGCATTCAGTGAAAGATTCTGAAAACGACAAATTTATTTGTTCTTGCTGACAGCAGAGTAGTAAAGTTTATATTATAAATTCCAATTGCTGTTGGAAAACAGAGATTAATCAGTGAACGAAATTTGAGGACGTTACTCTGCCAACGCGCTCAAATATTTGTTAATATTAAGTTACCTATTTCATTATTTTTTTTATGCTCAACAATGAGACAGATTTCTTTTCCAACATTTGAATTGCGTGGATTAATAAACTAAACAGAGTAAAGTACAAACGTACAAATGTTAGAGTTTGGAACTCGGATATAATACTTGCAAGTTTCTGGGGTAACGTTATAACAAAGGCTAAATAGTTCAGGGACAAAGTTCGTGCAGAATTAAATGAAGGTTTTCGGTAAAATGTTAAATGAATAAATTTTAACCTCCAAGTGTTAGTTTCGTTTGTAATTTCAGATTCGGTTAGTCAAGTATTCAGGAAACCTTTTTATTATTTTTTTTTGCAATATGTATGCGTTATTAATTTTTTGTTTTAATTTATTTATTAATGTCATCCACTATGGCTATTAGCGACCACAAAAATATACACCCTCCGTCAGGAAAAATGATATACATTTTGCGATTTTTGTTGTTCGGAAATATAGTACACATTTGCAAAAAAAAATACAATAAAACTAAAAATTAACACGACAAGTATATTATATTAACTTTTTTAGAAAAACTATAATTAAAAAAGAATAATTTTGTTACAATATTACCTAAATTTAATTAAAATATGATTTGGCCTTATTCTACGCTTCTTTGGAACATAAATATTTTTCAGCTAGTCACCGTGTTTCAACTTGTTCTCTTTCATGCGCTGTAATCATTTTTCTAAGATACCATAACGTTGTTCCGTGGTCAATTGTTTATATTTGGAATCTCTTCTTTTTAAGTTTATCAATTCTTCTTCGGAATTTTCCACATTGATTTTGCAGCGGTACCAATTTTATTTATCATAAATAAAACTGATCTTTGATCGTTAAGTTTTAAACCAAGAAGAACGTGACACGTGTCAATTATATTAGGTTATATTACTTTTAATATATACTATAATAATATAATGAATGTTGTCATTTGTTTTCTATATTCACGATAATCTACGATTTTTTTTTAAATGTATACCATATTTCCGGACGGAGGGAATATAACATTACGTGGTTAACCTTTTATAACCCGAATTTTGTTCGCTTATCAAGAAAAACAATTACGATTGATTATATTAAGTACTGGAAAAAGTTGCTGCGATTTTTTGTCAGAAACAAATTCAAATTGAGTTTCTTGTAGCTTTTATAGAAAATTCAAATTGAATATCTCGTACATTTTACAGAAATAATATAAAAATGGTGGTATCATTAGAAGGTATACGCTGTTTGAATTGTTCATTCGATTCAATGTTCCGATGTCTATCCAAAGTTAAAACTGGTAAACGAAGTATTAAAAATTTGTGCTTCCATATTTTATGAATTTAACTTTGGGAACGCAGCAGCAACTACAGAAAAACGCATTTGTAATGTTTGTTGGGAACATTTTGTTGCTAAAAAGAAAATATACAAAAATGATTCGAGTCCACTCCAAGCTCGTGAAAGTTCAAAATAATAACGAGATTAAACCAGCAGTTGATTCAATCAAGATTTTTGTACTAATGGTATGTATAAGTTTAAAGAAAATTTAAAGATTGTTAAATAAAATTATATTTCAAGAAAATTCAGATTCCTTAAATTTTATACCATAAATCCGCACCAACTTTTTCCGCTACCTAATAGTTTCTCATTTTAATTTGAAAATTTTTAAACCAACAATTTCACACAATAAAAATATGTTAAATAATTATTTACAAATTTCTATCGTTAGTACTTATTTATTCATCAAAATAATTATAAATATGTAACGAGCATACGATTATCTCAGAATTTATACAGTTAACCTTTCATCATTTATTTTACACGATTTTTTGGACTAAATATAGTTGTACATTTCATCTTACACGGTTTCCGGATAACATGGAACGCATCCGCTATTTTACTACGGGAATCGTATCTTTTTTTTTTTTCATGATTTTTTTACACGATTTTTTGAGGTACATATCTACCATGTAAAAACGAAGTTGGGTGTACACGAACATTCGTTCGCATTCACCGTGAACATTGCTCGATTGCCGTTTACACCGAATGAGTACGAATTTTTCGAATTGAGGTGTGAACGAGTATCCGTTCGTTTTGTCTAAACGAACCTTTACGTCATAGGTGAAATATGTCGTGTCTGGTGTTAGTCGTTAACGCGTTGAGCGTCGCGCCGAAATCACATGTTTTGCTCAGGACGCCATGGCTCAAGACGTCACACCGGTAAATAGAAGGTTCGACAAAAATTAATTTCATTTTTGATCTTCTGATAAAAATTTTTAATCATTGAATAGTGTACATGACAGAAGATTTGGGATAATAAATAGTATATATTATTGTAGGGATTTTAGGTTGCAGACGGGTGTCTCTATAAATACTCAACAATGGACACTGTCTTAAGAACAATAACTATTTATTAACTAACAACTATGCTCAATAATCCAATACTCGTTCTCTATTTCTCTTTGCTCGACTCTCGACTCTCCTTGACTTCTCTCCGACTATTCTCTGACTCTTCTCCGACTAACCTCCGACTAACCCCTCCACGCATTTTCTCCATTCATTTATTCCTTCATTCTCTCTTCTTGTATTCTCAATCTCTTTCACTCTGCTCAGGCATTCCCAGATACTCTTCGGTCACACGATATTCCCTGTCACTCGGTACAAATACTCTTTTCTCACACGCCTATCGCTCGGCCCAAGCACTCGTCTCTGGCACCTCTATCGCTCGGCCCAAATACTCGTCTCTCGCACTTCGATCACACTGTCCCAAACACTCTTTATTCACACCTCTATCACTCCAGACTAAACATTCTCACCTCAGTCCTACCATTCCCACAATAGTAAGAATGATTGAAGAATAATTCAAGAAAAGTTTTTGTCATTTATGTTCAAATTAAATGGGTATTAACCCTTTGCACTCGAAGTTTTTTTTCATAAATATTAAACAGCAACTCGAAGCAGTTTCAGTGAAAAAATCATATTTGTATATACGTAAATGATGTGCGCATTCAAAGGAAAGACATCATTGTATGTTATTTTTTTTNACGTACCAGCTATGTATTTCATCAACGAATCCGTTCTAGCTCAGCATCCTGGAACTGTTAAGCGATCATGTAGGTATTACCATCTCCATGTGTGATAGCAGCGAATTTGACATGTTACGAACCGTGACACCGCGTCCTGTATGCATAAATACCGTTCTTGATTTCAATTTAATATCGGGGCTATGTACGATAATCATATTTAGAAAATATACATATTCATAGACTAACTTACATACAACATAAATCTTCCGTTCACTCAAAACTAAAAATTAAATACAACTCGTCCGCTTCAAATAATTTATAAAAATTGTGAATGAAATCCCACGGTATCGTAAGACATAAAATTCTAAAATTAGTACGTTATAAATTATTTATAATTAGTACGTTAGACGTGTCATTGCTTCAAAAATTCGTTAGCTAAAAAATAGAAATGGAGGGTGTTGTTGGAAATGAAAGTAGTAATTTTTATTATAGCGAAGAAGAAATTAGGCCGCTGAAACGAAGACGAATTATTGAATACAATAAAAAAAAATTTGGTGATAGAGACCTACTTTTCATATTTCCTTATGATGCAACTGGGTTAACACTAGAACTGCCGGCGATTAAAGCGTGCTTAACCGAAAGAATCGTAATGAAAGGTATATAAAAAAATACGAAATGCAAGGTAAACAAAGCTTTGTCTACATTTTTAACAGAAAATCACGGAAAATTGCGTCTGAGATGCGATAGGCAATTTATTTAATTTGTATAAAGAATTATGAATGGGTCATTTTGACCACTTTGGTAGTTCTAGTGTTAAAAGGACAAAAAATGCTAGAGTTTGGTGTTTTAATCGCGCGTTTCATATCGATCGCTAAATGCCAGTAACTTGATGCTATTAGTGTCGAGCAGTATCGTTGAACGGAATTAGCGGTCAATTAACTATTATCTCGACTAAAAGATCAATCCATTTGCTTTGGTGGAAAAAATTGCGACGTGGTCGAGGCTATTTGCATTGTAGCGTTGTAGGGACACATAGAACAGTTCGTTTATCTAAATATTTACGTTCTCCAATCTATTGGCAAGAATGCGTAGAATGTGCAATCACTGAAGTTTGTGAACGTGCACGGTTACCAGTAAATGTACTCACACGTTGCTACAGCATGCAATATTCAACATCAAAAGGTTAATCACTCCTCTTCGATGAACTAAATAGGGTAGGGGGTTCAAGTTTCGTTCCTCGAAAGCTGTTTTAGCATTTATTTAAAATTACATCAATTTCTTAATGCGAAAAAATTGTTATATTTGTTGGATTGTTATATTGTTATATTGGAAATTGTTAACTTGTTATATTTCAAATTGTTAAATTGATATACTGAACATTGTTAAAATGTTATATTGCAAATTGTTAAATTGATATACTGAACATTGTTAAACTGTTATATTGGAAATGCTTAAATTGTTATATTGCAAATTGTTAAATTGATATATTGG
>SMSQ01017615.1:0-12718 GCA_019453375.1 Ctenoplectra terminalis
TAGAGCGCACTTGAGAAAACTCGACGCAATTTATTATAGAAAAAGAAAAAAACGTCCGTAAAATGAGAATGAAATAAGCGTTGATGTAAATAGTCCGACAATTTGTATGCAATTACAAAGGGGTCGCGAACCGCAGGAGCATCTGATCGTGGAATGTTCACACGCGAATGAAAGGTGGTTCTATGCTATGAATCTTATCAAGGCAATCGCTATGACTATTATTCCACCATTTCTCCTAACATTTGCATAAGCTATGAAATAATATGGTACATCCGAACCTCGTAAAAATTGTAAATTGAAGCTCATTATTATTGAATACTGTATTCCAATGTTAATGGTTATTGTTGCCCTAAGTGTGCGTAAAAGTCGTAAATACCAAGTTATTGTAAATAGCACATAGTATATTTTAAGGAGGGAGGTGGTATCATTTTATATGGCGAGTCGGGTTATTCTAGCGTAAATGGAAGAATAATGATGCGAAATGATGTTATGAGAACGGTAATATTTAAATTTCAGTTTTCATGTACGGGTTATAGTAATTATTTGTTCTGTGAAGTATGAGAATGTTTAGAATCGTTGTATAGCTTTTATGAGAGAGAGCTATTTTTTTAACATGAAATAAATTTTTATAGTTTCTAATATTATAATTATTCAGATAAGTTTTTAGTTTCTTCTACTGTTAAACTGGGAACCTCATTTTACTGACCACCTTAAAATTTAGGAATTCGCTATGATTCATACCCTTTCTTTTTACAATACCTTTTTTAATGAAAAAGGAATTCATTACAAATTCTATTTTCTTTTTTTTTAAGTTATGTTACATATTGCATTCTTCAAGATTTACGTTTCTTTAACTTATAATACTTCCGCAATGATCTAACAGAATGTTCAGTAGTTACACAAAATTATGAATACTTGATTACTTTACTAATTTCTACAAACACTAATAATATTCTTAAAAAACGACATTCCTATATAATGTTTCTTTTAACAATTTCAAAACATTCCTTCTCCTCTGTATCAATTCGAGAAGTTTCCCTATCAATCTCTATTAATTTACCTCACAAATTTATACAAATACGAACAATATCCTAAAAAAAATCTTGAACAATAATCTGACACTTTCAAAACATTCCTTCCCCTCTTTATCAATTCGAAAAGTTTTCCTATCAATCTCTATTAATTTACCTCACAAATTTCTACAAATACGAACAATATCCTAAAAAAAATCTTGAACAATACTCTGACAATTTCAAAACATTCCTTCTCCTCTGTATGAATTCGAAAAGTTTCTCTATCAATCTCTATTAATCTACCTCACAAATTTTTATAAATACGAACAATATCCTAAAAAATAAGATTCTTGAACAATACTCTGACAAGTTAAAAATGTCCCACCCTCTTCCTATCGATTAAAAAGTATCCTAAAAAATAAGACTCTTGAAAAATACTCTGACAAGTTTAAAATGTCCCCTCCCTCTTCCTATCGATTAAAAAAAATCATGCTTAACTCCTCGCGAGCGAAAAGCACCACGCTATCATCGCATCCCAAAGATGGTGCTTCCCGTGATTTATCAGCACCGTTAATATCGAAACCAACGACGGCGATCATCAAGAAATAATTAAAAAATACGCGAGGCCGACATAACGGCAGGATAAAACAAGAAGACACACGTGCACCCGTGAATTCCCAGTGACTAATCGCGTACACCTATAAAAGGAGCTCGAGCCACAGGTATATTTATCCGTGGCGTTTCCACGTGGGAAAGAAATCGTTCTTCCTTGGTTCGAGTAACGCCCAAGGAACTGGTTTCCACGTTCGTCTCCCTCTTCCCCTACGCTTCTCTCATCGAGCATCCTCTGCTTCTTTCTCTGACCTCCTCTCCTTTTCCCTCGCGCCACGACCACACCGCGTTTGAAAGTTTTACGAGTTTCTAATGAGAAGGGGTTGCAGCACCGTGGAGAACGCCGCGTAATCTTCCTCGCGAGTATGCTCTAGGATCCGTCGATCCTTTTACGACACTCGGTGCCAGCCTTACGTTTCGTTTCTGCCTTGTGTACGGGAATCGTTCCAAGAGGAATTTGAAATGAACCGGATGGTTGGATTGATTGGAATTGTATAGAATTGAGTAGAATTGTGCATTTTGGGCTTTTCGCGAGTGATTCGGGTAATTGAGGTAATTAGAAAGGTTCTTATAGTTCGGAGAGATAAGCACTGAAGATATTTAGAAAGTTCTTTTTTTAAATTCTGAAGAATTTTAGGGGAAAGATAAGTAATTTATGAAACCGAATTTCAGTGGGAATTAAGATTTAGAGAGCATTTATATTTTATTTTTGAATGTATGTGCGTCTAATTTATTTTAATATATTGTTCTAAATGGAATATTGTTAGTGAATAGGTATTGTATAAACTATGTGTTTATGGACTTTAAAGATTAGCGCGGATTTGTGTAATTCTGGATTATTAGTGAATTATACTAATATATTTGTATTTTTATGAATATAATTTAAGTAGGAATAGAAGCTGTGATAGATGATTGTTTTATTGAGTAAATATTTTAATTTATACTGTATTTTGGGGTTCTTTATGTATTTTTGTGCCTTCAAAGTTTCTATAAATGCATACAAATCTGCACTTTAATTATTGGAAGAGAACTATAATTAAATACAATTTCTCTCAAACCAAGAATTCTTGTGAAAATTCTTTGCTATCGACATAATAGTACAGTAATCAAATTTAATAATACAATAATAAGCAAACGTATACAAAAATATAGACACATAAAATAAAGAAAAATTCCTTATAGTTACAGAATGAATTTACCAGTTATTAACTCTTGACATCACAGAGAACCTTAAATTATCTTTTTGGGATCTTACTAAAAGTCTATCTCGACAAACATTGTATTCAAAACTTACAAGTGTCCGGTGACTTATGAACGGGAACGTAAAATATATAAAATAGCACGCATCAAACGTTTCTAACCCAACTACCATTTTATGTCCCAACGCTGCTACCAACATCTATGCATCGCGTTGCAAGAATGACGCAAAAATAACGTTGATATCCGTCGACATAGTTAACAAGAGAACGGGAAAGAAAAACACTTGTCGCCAGCACGACAAATATGTTTCGCGTTGGCGGTGCATTGAATGTATAAAATATGAAGAATTTTTTAGCCAACCGTTCAGCTAGAACAATGTTTCTTCTGTTTAAATTACGCGCAGCTCCTCAGAATTGCCCACGATTCCTACACGCCTTGCCAACGTAAACATTGCCAAACGATTTATAAATGTTCTCGCAAATTTCACCTCGGTGAATTTTAAAAGCTATATCGGCTGCTTTTCGAAAAACGCTTCGATTCGTGTATATTACACGCTCTGTATGCTCCTCGTGGAGAGCTTCTCTACGCTTTGCTTACACACCATCGTGTGTTGTTTGAACGTATGGTATTTCTAAACACCGTGTTCTCTAGGTTTGCACGTCGTCGATTTCACTGGCCGAACGTTTATACACGCCCACGTGTACGAACATCTCCATTCGTTGCGTGCTCGCTCGCCATTCAATTTGTCTGTTACAGACCTCTATTTCTGTTGCGAACCTACTCATAATGTCTTCCAAGCGTTTATGGAAAGAGAATTCGGCTCGAGGTCTCTTTCCTTCTTCTGCGTTTCGGGTTTGGTAGAAATGGTTACCGTTTGAAGTAATTTTTTAAAACATGTGTCTTTTCGTAGCACTATCTTCCGACAAGGAATGTAACGAACTCGACACACGCCGATTTTGATGAAATTTTGATGAAATTCTTATACCATATAGATCTCGAAAAAATATTAAACGCGTATTTTTTTATATCGGTCATCGTTGACTTTGAAGGGGTGATATTAGTCCTCTTTAACTCTTTGCGGCACAGGATTTCAGATAATAAAATAGACCCATGTCGCATAGAAATTTTATTGCGTTTTAAATAAAACAAAATTGGTATACTTTTACTAATAAAGGGATCATATAATGTAAAAATGTAAAAAATAATAATAATTTGATTGAATTTGTTGTTATAGGGGCCATATGGGTTCATGAATGGTACTTATTAAAGCACATCCTTTTCCCTAAGTCGAGGTGGGACTAAAAGTGTCCCACCATGCATTACGGTGCACCAAAAAGGTGAGGAACTTTTAATCCCAGCGTGCCCCAAAGAGTTAAAACGCGAAACATGAAACAGGAGAAATTCCGTCATTCGTCCACGATGCGTTAACCCTCTGTAGCCCGAATTTTGTCTACTTATCAGAGGAAAAATTACGATTGATTACAGTTTTTTGCTTCGATTCGAAAATGCTTAAAGTAATAATTGGTATAGATGAATCGTGGTATCGCTGCAGTAATACAGTAATGAAATTTAATAGTACAGCGATGACTAAATAAAATAAATTTTTTAAAATACGGGTACATTAATTTGTAAGTTTTAAGTAACATAAAGCCATAGAGGGTTAACTCACACCAAACAGAGCATTGGTCATTCTAAACTACGCATTAACCCTTAATCGCGTTCGCCTAAAAAAATACCCACACTACTCGATGAATACTAACGAAGTCAGAAACCACCGCCATCGATACCCTCTCGAACCGGCTTACTTCAACAATCGAAACGATCCGAGAAAATGATCGGTTGCGCTCCCTGCCTGATAACTAACTTCACAGTTCAATTTCAGCGAGCAACGTGACCAAGGGGGACCCTCTGTCCGGATGGCCGCGCGGCAACTTCCGTTTTATTGCGTTTCAACAAAAAGCATTCCAGCCCACGAATTAATTCACCAGGCTCGTGCTTATTAAAAAGGAACAATTACACGTGGCCTCGATCGGCCGATTTTAACGATGGCCCATGCGTTTCGCTTTTTGATTGTATCTTCTCTTTTGCTCTGTTTCTCGCTCTGCTTTTTGCTCTCTCTCACTCTTTTTCGCTCTCTTTCACTCTCTCCCTCTCGCTGTCTTTTGCTCTATTTCACGCTCTATTTCACGCTCTCTTTCTCGCTTTCTCTCATTTTCTTTCGCTGTCCTTTGCTCTATTTCTCGCTCTCACTCTCTCTTGCTCTCTTTTACAGTATTTTTCGCTCTCTCTTATTCTCTCTCGCTCTCTTTCACTTTCTCTTTCTTTCTTTTACTGTATTTTTCGCTCTCTCTTGCTCTCTTTCACTCTCTCTTGCTCTCTTTTACTATATTTTTCACTCTCTCTTATTCTCTCTCGCTTTCTTTCACTCTCTCTTACTCTCTTTCACTGTATTTTTCGCTCTCTCTTATTTTCTCTCACACTCTTTCAGTCTCTCTTACTCTCTTTTACTGCATTTTTCGCTCTCTCTTATTCTCTCTCACCCGCTTTTGCTCTATTTCTCGTTCTCTTTCTTACTTTCTCTCGTTGTCTTTCGCTGCCTTTTGCTCAATTTCTAGCTCTCTTTTACACTCTCTTGCTGTCTTTTACTTTCTCTTGCTCTCTTTTACTGTATTTTTCGCTCTCTCTCTTATTCTCTCTCGCTCTCTCATAATTCCATGACACCAATTATCTTAGGCCCGATGCAAACGAGCGACATTTGTCCTTGCAATCTTGCTGCGATCATACGGTTATCTTCACTGTTTTTGACTTGGAATACGAAGAAAAATATATGATCGCAGAAATATCGCGCGGACGAAACCGGCTCATCTACATCGGACCTTAGCTTCCAAGTTAAACAATTAACGTTCCACCGCTCGTAAATCCGAGACATCGGCCGCAGGTGTAACTACACCTACGTAGAAAGTTACGGAGCGCATTGATTGTGAGAGAGGAGATAGTCCGCTCCAAGTGCTCGCTTCGAACGTGAAGACTAAATTTGTCGGAGATTGTTAGTTAGAGGTGTGATGTTGGTTTTATCGAAGATTGTAATTTTGTTTGGTAATAAACGCTGTTGCTTTTGCGCTGCGCTGCAGCGTAATATTTATAGTAATTTGTAGTAATAGGTATCGGGTTGGGTAAATGACGTGGTGGATAGGTGAAATGCGATTTTGTCGAGAGGAATTAGTTAGGGGGATTGGAAAGGTTAATTGCATGGCTTGTGCCTTTTCTTTTCGTTAGATATTAAATTGATGGTAGCAAGTTGCGACGATTATGGAATGGATGGCTTGAGGTGTGTGATAGACGCGTGTTTATACAACAAATATTTGATTAAAACGAAGAAAAATGAATAGCGTGCCGTAGAAAATTTTCTATCATCTTTTAATTCACTTCAATTTAATTTTACGTTGGTAAATTTGTATTTACCATATGATAAATAAAAGATCTAAGTGCTTTAGGTGAACTATATGATTGCTGGAATAATTAATAATTGAAGATAATTCTTCGGTATTTGTGAAAATAAAAAAGTTTGAGAGAATTACACACCCTATTAGCCATTTAGCGAGAAACATATAATATCCACTAAAATGGTTTAAAACAATATTATATAAGCGTAACGTCTGGGAATGGACAGTGTACAGAAATAATTCAATTTCCTGCATTACAAGTAGCCTAATTGCTGCAGGTCGTAACGCGTTGCATAAAAACAGAAGATTACAATTAATGATAAGGAATTTTCTTATTATCTTTCTATACTTATCTCTGCACAACGTCTTCCAACGTGCTGTCCTTTGCTCCGTGTCGTGCATCGTTTAGCAAATTATAGTGTAATAAAGATATGATGCGCGATAGGTAGTAAAGAAGTTATTATTATATAACTGATTATGTATAACGTAGAAAACTATGAAAGAAACACCATCTTCCAATCTTCGATTTTCTACCTTCACGAACGTGTTTATGCTGTTGTATATAATTTGCTGTTTGCATTTTATTTAATTGTTCAAATATTGCCGACTGAATCAATTTTTAAGATAGAAAAAAAAAAAAAGATAATTTGCATTTACTATATCAAAGTGTATTTTTGAAGCAACCAAAGAAGTTGGTAAAGACTTTCTGCAAAAACCTGTTCTACACAGAATATCGTACAAAATAATTTTATGAACGTACCGAAACTTTTTAAATTCGTCACTCTTTCATTTATGACTTTGCAATCTATTCAAATTATATACATCGCGGTAATTTAATTTTCCCGACAGATGCGGTAATTTGGCTCGCTATCGCGGATACTCGATCGATCACGGTACATTAATCGAGAACGAAGATTCATCGAGCCGGTGGTTCGGAGAAACGCGGGAACCAAGAATCGATCGGTCATTTGAACCGTGAGCTCTGCCAAAAATCTTCGACCGTCGATCTTTAATTCAGAAATTGAATGGCCAACCGGCAAGGCATTCGATCGTCGCTAATTCACGAAAACGGCCTAACCGCCGGTTATGCTCCACTCCGAGGGAACACAATGCAATTTCATCGGCAGATAATCGACAACCTCGTATCTGAACGCGTGCTGTGCAATCATTCGATTAAAATTACACGAACAACATCGACACAGAGGCAGATGCGGCTCGAAAATGGAATGGATTTCGAATTCACGAACCGGGCCGCGGATCTGTTTGTCTTTTCGAGATGAATCGCGCTTGCACACGCCGATCACGCCATAATGATCGACGATCGATACGATCGATACCGTGCGAAGAGAACGTCTTCGCCGATGGCGATCGTTTGATTCGATGCGCAGCAGCGTATCCGGTTCTCCAATGCCAATTGAGCCAGGGGTGCGTTTCTACCTAATTTTTAAATTCTCGAAAACTCGAATCCTAAAACTTGGTAAGATCTCGAAACTCTGGAAACTTGAAGTGGCCATTTTATTTTGTGAGAGGAATTGTTTTCTTTATAAATTGAAGTCTTCCGGATTCTTGTTATCGAGAATACGACCTGTTTTTGGATTTAATATATATATATTTTTTTATTTTTTTATTTTACTTCGGAGCATGCAGCGAATGATTCTTTATTCGTAGATTTTATATATTTTTTATTTAAGTTTCGAGAATCTCGGATTAAGAAAAAATATATATATATATACGTAGTGTTTGGGTTAGATTCTTTTACGTCAGAGCATGCAGTGAACGATTCTTTATTCGTAGATTTTATATATTGTTTATCTAAGTTTCGAGAATTTCAAATTACGAAAAAAAAGAAAATATATATGTAGTGTTTGGAATGCTAGAAGCTTAAAATTGTTTGGGGATTCGAAGAGTTTTGAGAAACCTACACATCCCTAGTATCGAGTGCTTTTCTGTGATACTGTACTTTTATTAAAAAGTTTCGTCAAATTTTTATTTACGTTTAATAGTATGATAGATATTCGAAAAAAATACACAATGCAAGAGAAACAAATCTATAACCACGTATCTAACCGAAAATCACAGAAAATACCCAACAGAGCGTCGTTAAAAATTTATAAAATTTCTTCGAAAAACTACGAACCAATAATTTGACCGTCTCTGTAGCTTCAATATAAAACCCTGTTAATCCCAATTATTTTCAAGCTGAACCCACCAGACGTCTCCCACGATACTCGTATTTAATAGCGACGCAATAAAATTCAAACAAATATTAAGCTTAAGGAAACAATTACAGCTTTATGCGATCGTTTCGAACGAGATCATCTCACGATTCCCTTCGAGCTTCGTGCACGATTATTGGAACGAGTTAATTACAGGTGAAATAAACGCAATATCATACCGTGATGCGTGATAAAAGCGGCGAGCCTGAACATTGTAGCTTATTAATTGCTTGGTAATAACAGGGTGACGACGATAATGGCGCGAACGCCATTTCGGAAGCGTTTCAATTTTGCAATATTCCCGCGGCCACTCTCGTTTGCTTCACTCTCGACCAGTATTTACTCAATGTTTCGTATCTTCGCCGAGAATCTCTCGTTACGTGTATCGCTAACAACCGACCCGGTGGCCACACCTAAATTTTAGAAGTTAATGGCTGTCCGACCACTTCAACGGGCTATTGCAAACATTCAGTAATTGTCATGTTACGTTTCATT
The DNA here is from genome assembly GCA_019453375.1 of Ctenoplectra terminalis. Classification (NCBI taxonomy): domain Eukaryota; kingdom Metazoa; phylum Arthropoda; class Insecta; order Hymenoptera; family Apidae; genus Ctenoplectra; species Ctenoplectra terminalis. The sequence goes on from SMSQ01017615.1 coordinate 8,980, forward strand.
ATGCGGCAACGTTTCTCGATGAAACAACGTCTCGAATATCCTAAAGGAAAATGTAAATATAGGAAATGTGATACGCGCGTGTATGACTGGCTGCAACGTATGGAATGCGGTTCATAAATGGTTCTTTAAATGTTGATAAAAATGCCGCTAGGTAAATGCAAGAGGTATTCGCGTTGGTGTTTGATCAACGGTTACGTTGGATTTTTACCTTTTTTTTTTTTTTTTTTCGCGGTGATATAAAAATTATCGGTGTTGATTAACAGTGGAAGTATCGAAGTGAACAGAATGACCAGTTTGTAATTTCTTACGGAAATTTTATAAATTAGCCACGGTGCCTTTGAAGAGATTTTATGTAATCTTATGTTGGAAATATAGATAACGGTTTGGTTTTTTTTTTGCAATATATATTTTTTTCGTGTACCTTTCATTTTTGTTTCTTTGGTAGAAGTGTAGTTTAATTGTCGGTAGGTCTAGCGTTAATGGAAGTGTTCCTGTCGTTCTCCGTGATCGTATTTAGCTACAGTTTATTTAGATCAATATGGAAAATGTTAAACCATGTCGAGTGTGATGTTCTTTTTAATTTGTGTTCAGTAATTTTTTTAAGAGGATAATTTTCTCACGCGAAGAATGTAGTGAGAATTTTTCTTGCGAGAGGTTCGAATTAGGAAAATAGAATTTCAACTTGATTTTAAATTAAAAATAATGAAAGGGAATTTAATAACTTTCGGTATGGATATTGAATATTTTGATCTAAAATTCATTTTCTAATAAGCAGAGAAGATATAAGATAGAAAGGAAGTTTCTAAAAATAACAGAATGAAATTCGTTGAATGAAGTTAATTATATTGAAAGAAAGTATGTCGGGAAGACGTGTGCAACAATTTTCACTGCGAATTTAAAGAGTTGGAATCCAGCTCGTTAAATTGAAGATTCAGCATAAATTCTTATAAACATTCTAGAAAATTCTATAATAACTCCTATTCCTGTTAGACTGCGGATTTTTATGCAAACTTATATGCTTATAAATACAATTAAAAAAATAGAAGCTACGTAAATAACAGTTCTATTCACTAAATATTAGAGCGAGTATTATATTTTGGCTTTGTTTATATATTTTTGCCTACAATGTACATTTTCTGCATACATATTCTGTATTTCTATGCCTGTAAAATTTTCCACGAATGCATAAAAATTCGCAGTCGATTCGTTACATACTACGAAAAGGTTTCAATAAAAATATCGATGGTACAACATATGACACTTCCAACAAGAGTATCAATCTTTTAATTTACTCTTTTTACTATATTTATAATATATTTATTATATAATTTACCCTATTTATTTTTTCTTACAACTGTTGCAAGTAAGTTGTCAGCCTTATCAAAAAGTTGCGCATCATCGAGAGAAGACACCTGCTTATGCACGCGAGTCGCACTCGATTTATGATAGGATGTCGCCCCGATATCGAGAATGCTTTATATCGATCGTACTTTAGCATCCGATAAGTGACGTTGATTAAGACGGTCCATTTAAGGATCACAATTAAAGAGGTAATTATATGGAATTAAATATTTCTCTTTAATTACGCGCCTATTTAAGATAATTCCGACAGATACTAATTCGATGACCATTTTTGCCCATGACGCGCCATCACGGGCATTATTCCGTTGTCGTAAATGTTCCGCCGCGAGCGCAATTCAGTTCTACGAAGTAATTATGGCGAACTTAATCTTATGCGGGAAAAATCACAACTTGACGCGTGAATTACACGCATAAACGTGTCTGCGAACGACTTGAGAGTTTCTTGCTTGTTCCCTCCACTTCGTCAAGTCTTTTTATCGAAATTCAAGGAATTTTTGCCTTCTAATGGCAACATTGAGATGCTTCGTTATTTTTAAATTTCAATTTAATTAAGGAATGTATTTAAGGAACGAAGAATATATTATTTCGCAACAGCTTAGGAATTTTCTTTTCCAATTTAGAAATAATCGATACCGTCCGCATCGTTTCGAGCGAAAGAAATAATTCATCGGCGTCGACTGTTCGCTTGTTCTTCTTTTTTTACCGTTGTCCAATATTTACAAAATTGTCTCTGACCGAAGATTAAATGGTATATCAGTTTTAAGATCTCGGTTAATTTTAATACCAGAGGGACCGGTATAATTTGATAAAGTAACTCGTGGAATCACGTTTAACCAGTTTAATTTCACCTTATTAACACGTTGAGCCCGACGCCGAATTTGCTGTCCTTTCCGTTCAGCCGGCAGCCGGTGAGCGATACAATGTTGTTGGGTATCGCCAAGAGAAATTATTCATAAATTATATAAAAAGGAAGGAGACGTACATAAAGTCCGAAGGTATTGTTCNGCTACCAAGCGAAACATTCAGAATTGCAATTTTAAACCTCATCTTTATTGGATCCGATAACGAAAACTGACCAAAATTATGCACAATTTTGTTCGTTCTTCCGTTCAACTCGCAGACATCACTGTTCGAACCGGCAACTCTGTAATCAAGCTATGCCTAAACTGTCTAAGCTACCGCGTGGTATACTTATTATTTGTTTTAAATTATATTTAAACCAGCGATTCATGATGCCTGCTTCTATTCGTTGGATCGTTCCGCTTCTTTCAATCGATTCGACATTCCTGCCGATCCCTGATCGATAAAGCGGTAATCAACTGTAATCTGCTTCGTTTCCGCGTGTCGTTCCACTTATCACCGCCAACGATACAAGCGGATGCTCTTCTCTTTCTTTTTTTTTTTGTTTTTTTTTGTTTTTATTTATATCCGTTTCGATGAATCGAAACGCAGCAGAGTTTCTCGATGGTACGCGATACAACTCGTGGTTAACTTTAATGCCATGTTTTATCAATTAAATTTTGCAGCCCAAGCTTTAATTATCACGATACACGAACATGAATTTCGATGTCGTACGGTGAAAATCGTGTATTTGTAAATAGAAGACAAAATTATATAAAAGTCTCCATTAGCGAGCACATGATGTTGGAATTCTAATTAAATAGAAATTATCAATAAGAGTTTGAGTGGGATCTCAGCACTATCTGTGATTAGTATTGCTTCTCGTAATTTGGTTGTCTAAATATCATCGGTGGAAATAAAGAAAATAAATTATCGTTGGTATCTCTTGTGCTCGCTGATGTTTTTAATATTGTTTCTATAATTAACACGTGCAGCATCGTTGCCGATTCTGTTTTCAAAGTCCAACGTTACACGCCTCATTTTGAACCGACCTCTTTTATTTTTACAAAAAAAAAAAGAAATAAATAATAAATTAACCTAACTTCAATGACTCTTAACAATTGTTTAACCCTTTACGGTAAGAAAACCGGAACATTGCCGGGAAAGAAATTTTATTTTTTATTATTAGTAAAAGTGGATGCGTGACGTTGTTCCTTTTCAAAAAATTCATCAATATCAAATTAATTTCACGAACTTTCTGTACCAAAAATTTATCATACTCTCGTCCAGGAGTTTTGACTAGAATTTTTATTAAAATACATTTTTAGTAGCATCTCGAAACATAGTACAATTTAAGGTTCTCTATAACGTCACCTACAACATAAACTTTATTTTAAATTTAAGTGTCCAATGACTTACGGACGAGAGTATACATCTGCTAATTAAACAAAAATAGTATGAAATTACAATAGAAACGAGATAGATGTTTCAACTTTTTTCAACCTCAAAGGGTTAAAACATCCATGATAAGTTATAT
>SMSQ01017615.1:12906-26931 GCA_019453375.1 Ctenoplectra terminalis
AAAAAAAATATAAATTGGCATGAATAATCTGCAGTTTATTTATTATAAAGATAAATTGCAAATAAAAATGCAACCAAGTGTGATATACTTGAAAAGCAAAAGGATATAACGAGCACTCGATTAAGCGGTGACCTTTACAATGTATCGGATACACATTGAATAACGAGGAAGCTTGTAGGTAGCAGAAAATCGTATAAAAGTTGTGAAATTATTTATGAAAATAATGAACTATAAAGAATCCATTTAAAATACGCTTCTGATTTGCATGTTATTAATATTGATAAATTATGAGAACAAATTGTATTTAAATATGCGGGTAGATAACAGAAAGTTATCCTTTCGAATTTTTGCTGCAAAGTAGTCTCCGACTTTCTTGACAATTTATTGTATATGCTACATAATTACACTGGCAAACCAGTTGCAAACCGGAATTAAGTTTAATCCTATCGTAAACTTGGCAAAGGACGAGCGTTCGGTTTCAACGAAACAGCTCCGTTCGTTTCGCCTTATCTATAGTACAGAACACGAACGATAAATTTTGCTAAGAAACTCAAAACTCTGTTCAACAACCGAACAGAATATTTGAAAATTAACAAGCTACCAAGCGAAACATTCAGAATTGCAATTTTAAACCTCATCTTTATTGGATCCGATAACGAAAACTGACCAAAATTATGCACAATTTTGTTCGTTCTTCCGTTCAACTCGCAGACATCACTGTTCGAACCGGCAACTCTGTAATCAAGCTATGCCTAAACTGTCTAAGCTACCGCGTGGTATACTTATTATTTGTTTTAAATTATATTTAAACCAGCGATTCATGATGCCTGCTTCTATTCGTTGGATCGTTCCGCTTCTTTCAATCGATTCGACATTCCTGCCGATCCCTGATCGATAAAGCGGTAATCAACTGTAATCTGCTTCGTTTCCGCGTGTCGTTCCACTTATCACCGCCAACGATACAAGCGGATGCTCTTCTCTTTCTTTTTTTTTTTGTTTTTTTTTGTTTTTATTTATATCCGTTTCGATGAATCGAAACGCAGCAGAGTTTCTCGATGGTACGCGATACAACTCGTGGTTAACTTTAATGCCATGTTTTATCAATTAAATTTTGCAGCCCAAGCTTTAATTATCACGATACACGAACATGAATTTCGATGTCGTACGGTGAAAATCGTGTATTTGTAAATAGAAGACAAAATTATATAAAAGTCTCCATTAGCGAGCACATGATGTTGGAATTCTAATTAAATAGAAATTATCAATAAGAGTTTGAGTGGGATCTCAGCACTATCTGTGATTAGTATTGCTTCTCGTAATTTGGTTGTCTAAATATCATCGGTGGAAATAAAGAAAATAAATTATCGTTGGTATCTCTTGTGCTCGCTGATGTTTTTAATATTGTTTCTATAATTAACACGTGCAGCATCGTTGCCGATTCTGTTTTCAAAGTCCAACGTTACACGCCTCATTTTGAACCGACCTCTTTTATTTTTACAAAAAAAAAAAGAAATAAATAATAAATTAACCTAACTTCAATGACTCTTAACAATTGTTTAACCCTTTACGGTAAGAAAACCGGAACATTGCCGGGAAAGAAATTTTATTTTTTATTATTAGTAAAAGTGGATGCGTGACGTTGTTCCTTTTCAAAAAATTCATCAATATCAAATTAATTTCACGAACTTTCTGTACCAAAAATTTATCATACTCTCGTCCGGGAGTTTTGACTAGAATTTTTATTAAAATACATTTTTAGTAGCATCTCGAAACATAGTACAATTTAAGGTTCTCTATAACGTCACCTACAACATAAACTTTATTTTAAATTTAAGTGTCCAATGACTTACGGACGAGAGTATACATCTGCTAATTAAACAAAAATAGTATGAAATTACAATAGAAACGAGATAGATGTTTCAACTTTTTTCAACCTCAAAGGGTTAAAACATCCATGATAAGTTATATTGTCGAAGGAAACGGTATTTGGCGAGGAGAAAAGGTTACGAAGCGCACGAGAGATCAAGAGCACGATTGTCGAGGGAACAATGTCTATCAAACAATGACGCATTGAATCGGGGTGGCGCATTCATTGGAGTCAAGTCGTCGTAACGAACTGAGAAATCGTAATCAAGGGTGATCGAGTAACGAGAATCTCTGTAATCTCGCTTTAATGCTTCCTCGAAGACAGCGGAAAGAAACGAATGACAAAAAGAAACCGAGTTTGTTCGCGTTCATCTGTGTTTGAAATATTCGCTCTGTAATATCGGCTACCTTACGAGGCACCTTTTAAATACGTTCAACGGGACAGTTTGAATAAAAAGGATCGATATAGATGGTGCACGAGTTTTATTCGATCCCGTTACGGGAATTAAGCGTGGTTTACTGGCTGAAAAAGGTTGACAAGGAAGCAGAAAGAAAGAGGAAATATCGTCCTAGACTTGTTAGTTGATTATCAGCAATGCTACTCCACGTATTAGGCTACTTGGAATATCGATAAGGCTGGCTGGCAATCTAGTGGCTCAGACGCGAGGACATTGGTGTTGGAGGAGGAAGAAAATTGAGAACCTGGCGACGTGTAATCTACTCCTAATCTGCACGACTTAATTGGCTGTATTCTATTTATAGCGCATAGTATTACATACTTAGCTGTTATGATCGCCTTTTATTATCAATTATTATATATAGATTCAACTCGTTATTGCATTATCATATATATGGAGTGTATACGAGATATTTTATCCTATTTTACAATTTATGGTCTTCTGACGAGGTGCTTTAAGACTGGATAATATTTTTAATATTCTTGTAAAGGTATTATTTTAAACGGTATTTGATACGGTTAAAAGTTAAATATTCGATAAAATTACAATTCAGCTAAAAATATATATCGAGCGTCTTGAAATAGGTCCTAGTTTACGAGATATTAACGAAAGTACTGATGAGAGTACAGAATATTGACCAGTGGTGGGCAGAAATTGTATCGAATAACAAATAAATAATTGTGTTAGTATCGAACGATAATTCGTATGAAAATACAAATATTAAATTTTTCTCTAAGGTGAACTGAGAATTATATTATAACTGCATAATCTCTTATAATTATAATTAACCTCGAATAAACAAAATAATAAATTTCCTTTTCGAATATCCAATGAACGAAAGGTAGTTGAAATTTAATGACAAATAAAACGATATATATTATTCCAATAACAATATATAACCGCCAACACCGTTGTTGATAATAAATAACCCTCTTTAATATATTTAATAAGCAATAAATCGCAGCTCGCATTAAATCGAACAAAGAAAAATCGCTAATAAATTCAATTAAACTCTTAAAAATAAACGATTCGCCAAAAATTCACCCACGACTTCAAGATGTCTGCCGCGACGTCACTTCGCCGGCCTTGGCCTTGACGAACGAAGCCAGTTGCGCGACACAACCGAAAATCTCGCGACGAAACAATGCACGTACCATCGAAAATTAACCGACGAAACGATTTACGCGACACCGCCGAAAGTTACGCGACGAAGCGACAATCGAATCATTAAAACGCTACAACAAGGTACGTACGCGAGATAAAAATTATTGCGAAAATTATACGATTTCGTCTTTCAGTGTGTTAGAGACTCCTCCTTTGGAACGTTATCCTTCGAACGCGCACATGAAACTGAGGGCGTTGAACCTTCGGCACCGTCCTTGTTTATGTCCTGAAGCTGCGCAGCACCGTGCCGGTATCTCGAAAATGTTGTGGTTCCGAGCGCTCGAATTATGAGAACGACGTATTTTCGACCTGTTTACGCGTGGAATAGTAGAAATCCAGAACGATCGATATTGAGAAATATAGTCTCATTTTTCGTATTCGCGTTTTAATAATCAACAGTCACGCACGGTGGGAAGTTTGTGATGGCGACCGGAGATTTATAAATAACGAATCGTGCGATTTTATCGATCAGTTAATATAATTTTCATTTAACATTGAATGTTTGCATCGATACGTGTCGACTTGTTTGTTAAACCACCAATACGGCGCGTAGCCAACGCTACCCCGAAAGTTCGGTCGCTAAACTAGCTCTATGATTGGTTGCAGCTGTTTATTGTATATCTCGTTAACGAAACCGAGTTCGACATTTTCGCTAAGGAAAAAGTTTCTTGAAATTACAAGGATTATACTTTAATGAGTTAGATTTTTTATAAAACACCCTGTACTGTTCTGTAACTATTATATTGAGAATTGTTATGCGTTTATGGAGAATTTGGAGACATAAATATCCACCAGAAATATATAAATAAACTAAAAATATGGTTCTTATAATATGTACTAAATAAAACAATTGCTTATCTAGCTTCTACTTTTTTAAATTATATTCACAAAAATCTGAATTTGCATAGAAATGCACAATCTAGCAATGATATTTTAAACACGTTACGCACGATGAAAATACAAATAACAATCACCGATTTAATAAATAAATTAAGAAGCAAGTATGAACAATATTTCTAACATCGTCACACATATACCCTCTGTCTTACAATCTCCAGTTACTTTCGTTCAATAGTAACCTAACGTTTCAACATTTTCCAATTATAGTACACACGTTCAATAAAATACTAATGCTCGTTTAGCGTATCATCAGAATCGAAACTACTTATACACAAACAACCTGCTACAAACTAAACATGCAACCACCTCCGTGCACCCGAAAATCTCGAAACGAGATCGAAACACAAAAGAAGACGTTCGAAAAAGTTTTACAGCGAGATTTCCCGCGTACGAAAAAAAAAAGAAAAAAAAAGAAAAAAAACGGAAGAAGCATGAAAAGAGGAAGAGGAAGAAGACGAAGGCTCGCCAGTTTGTCGGCCAGAGTTATGCGAGTGCAACGACGTAAATACGCTCCTTTGCCTCGGCGTGGCTCTGAGGACCGGAGGAGCTACAAGAGGAAGAGGATCTACACAGCGGAGCGGAGAGGAGATAAAGGGAGCCCTCGCGCGTAGATACAAGCGTACGCTTCGAGACACAAAAGGCTAGGCGAGGAAGAAGGTGGTTAGGAGCTAGTCGTAAACAACTGTCGAACACAATCTCCTAATGCACGCCTCTTCTTTGGCACACGGGACACCCCTCAACCCCCGGCCAACCCCCATCCGGATCGTGCAACCCTGGTTCGGTAATAGGAAGTTATATCCGCGGGATTCACGAGGCCGATGCCGCCGAACCTATCCTTCTATCTTTTTTCCCGATTTTTTTTTCTTTTTTCTTTTTTTTCTTTTTTTTCTGCCTTTTTGCCAACATAGAGAGGGAACAGCGTGTCGTAAACACGGGATTCATCCCCGCGGAATTTATGAATCCGATGGAACTGAAATCGGCCCGTTAATACGTTCGATTTCATTTTCTAGGAAGGCAGAGAGAAGGTATTGCACGTCGCGGTTGTCGATCGAGACGAGAAGTTGGTTTTTTGGTATCGGTGTTAAGTATTTATGACGTTGTGGAAGAATTTTCGTTCTTGTTCGGTTTGGCTATAGTTGTGGGATCTTTTTAACCCTGGAATGGCACTCATATCTGCGTAGAAGTATTGGGTCTTTTATTTTTTTTTTTTTTAGTTGTGTAAAATGTAAAATTGTGAGGTGATGAAATAATATTGCTGGAATTATATTAATTTAGATTATATTAATTATATTAATTATAAAATTTAATTTGGAATAAGTATTTTATATAGTATTTCGAAGTTATTGAAATTTGCATTACTCTTCTGCTACGGTACTATCTGTTTGAAATTATTCGCTTAAATTGCTTAAATTATTTTATTGGGAAATATACGTTATTTGGTAAGTAGAATTCACGCACTGCTTACTAAAGATTAATACTTGACGTTAGAGCGTATTAAATATAATAAAGTATTGCGAATTTTGACCAACAACGAAGGAGTTAACGTTTGGGTATCAGCGAATGGTTTCTTTAGAATTTAATTCAAGCAATTTTTTGTAAAGAAGCATTTTTACGTAGTAGACATAGTTCTCCGAAGGATATTTCCGTCTGAATATAAAGGGTTAAATTACAGTTGACGTTTAAAATACAAGTGTTTCATAAATATGTGTCGAGAAGTCTCTATTTGATTTGAAGTCGATTACATAGTAAAAATCCGCGAGAAAACGTCTGGATCTTCAATATGTTAATTAATTGAGGATTTGCATACAGAAGTAGTACTGCGGTACGTATTACGTACGTCACTGGCGTATTTTATTCAAGAAAAAAAAAAAAAAAAGACTAATGGAATAAATACCAGGATTTTGATGAATGGAGGGTATTAAAATTACTCCCGCCCATTATAGTCGAATTCAATCAAACATTTGCAATTCAATACAGCCTCCTCTGAAATTTATAACGTCTACATCGTACGACGGCAGGAACAAGAATAAGACCGTAGTTTTTTTTTCTTTTTTTTTCCTCGTCAGTCAGCGAAAACAATCAGAAAAATGGCCTCGTAAACGGAAGAGTCACCCTCTCGTATCGATACTCGTAATCGCGGCGCTAATGTATCGAGCTCTGTTTCTTCTGCAGCTCGAGCTGTCCTACGTTTGAAAAAATTTTTAATATCGGTATTTGCCCGTATACTCTACGTTTCTCGCTGTCTGCCCGTCCACTTCTGTTTCTTTCCTCGAACAACGGATCCAGTCGCGACGTACAACCTCTACAACCCTTTTTTATAAAATTTCATCAGACCAAGTACACTCGTATTTCGTTGGACGTAAAAAAATGTCTACTTCCAAGTAACCAGTTCTATCTACGTCTTCGAAATTTAATATAACGTAGACGATTATCTCTAACTCTCAACGATCCAATGTTTCCGGCATCTTGTAATCGGCACGAGATAAAACGTACAGGTGTTCAAGCGACAAATTTTTCGCTAAATGATGCCAGTCTGATTTATTTAAGTCACTGGCATTTCTTGGCACGCTGTACAATTGGTCACAAAAGTATCCGACTATCACTGTTTCGTCACTATTCAGTTTCGTAATATAAAACACATTCTTTTCGATTAAAAATAAATTTCATTCATTTTTATCAATGTATGTATGTTAGTAAATATAAAAGTATGAAAATTAATGCAAATTCAATACAGATTTTGGAAGTAGCTTATTAAAAACGAACCGGTTGGGACAAAATATAGACCGTGACTCAGAGTGCAATGGATCAACACTAGATTTATGGAACCCGTCAATTTTACGCAGTTCAGGTTTTCTGATTTAATTTAACAAGCGTGCATACGGAAAATGTATGCTCGAAATAAAATTTATGTAGGAAAAATGTGATAAACGAACCTCTGCTAATAGAATTCCATTGTTTTAAGGTAAAATGAACTAATTATAGTAAAACAAAGCTGTATTTTAATGTACCTATCAAGATGATCCAATAGATGTCCGTAAACCTAGTGTTAAGTAATTGGTTCAAGAAGAACCAGAAGCATATTTTTGCAACACTTGTTCTGATAAAAGTTTTTGTTCTTGCAGTGGAAGTATTGAATAATATATTTTTCTTTCACTTTTATTTATTTATTTATTTATTTATTTATTTGTATTTTTTTTATTTTTTTGGTTTGATACCATTTAATGTTGATTATTCGGGTTCGGACGGTACACGCGATTTATTACACGAGTTTAGCGCTTTTAAGCATTGATCACCGATTTTCAGAAGCGACTTCAGGTACTTACCGAACGCGTTTCATTGAGTTCTTGCAGGTCACTCGATACGTTATCAACCAGGACAACTGGTAAACGAGAGAGAGCAGAAAGAAAACCGATACGGTTAGAGTTACGCTACGATAACGTATCGAAATTAGCATCGTGTATTTAGATACATCATAAAATGCTGATTAATGGTATCTGCTAATGTCGAGTTTCCACGTATTACACACATTGATCTTAACCGTGAAACTATGGTACTTATTTGAACGCGCAATGGACGAGCTCGTGGACCGAACAAGTATTATAAATTTATATAAGACTCGTATTTGTTGTAGGTTTAGAGAAGCAATTACAGTTTCATTTCCATTTATATTTTAATAGGCGCGATAAAACGTGAAATAAATGAATAAGTTCCTTCTTCGTTCAACCCCAGAACTATCGACGATCCAAATATATTTATCCGTACCCGAGAAATAATGAAAAAATATATAATGCAGCGAGACAAATCTTTGTACGTACTTTTAATACAAAATCACTAAAAATATCTAAAAATTCATCGTAGTAAATTTATACAATTTCAGTAAGAAATTACGAATCGGTCGCTTTGAACATTTTAGCAGTTCCAAGTATTAAGCACAATTTTTGTAACTCTTCGCCCATTGATTTAACACTAGAACTACCGACGATTGAAGTGTACCTACTTCCCAAAAACTAACGAAAAAATAAAAAAATGGGAAATAAATGTTTATTCAAATTTGTTAAAAATCACAATTAATTGTTAGAAATGCATCGTTATAAATTTACAGAATTTATATGAGAAACTACAAACCATTTTGACCAGCTCGGTAGTTCTAGCGTTAAGGAATCAATATGCAGTATGTCAAATTAAAAAAGTTACTCCAGTAGTTTCGCAACACTTGCAAAAGAATTGATCTAAAAATTCTCGCAACATTCATCTCTCCGTCTAATACCGTTTATCCGTCCGGGGAACAACAAAAGGATCGAAGTTTTTATTTCGAACAACACCGTCCACGAGAGGTTTCTTTTCGCGGCAGAAAAGAAGAGCCAGTGAGAGCACGAAGAAGAGCCATCCACCCGGATATCGACGGGGCAGATGAGCTACCAATAACTCAATGTGCGCTTATAAACTGATCAGACTTCGAACCCACCCTCCTCAACCATCGCCCACACCCCCGGTGCCACCCTCGAGACCTTCGACTCGACCCCGTTCCAATAGCTACGAGTTCCTCTTACGCCCTCCATGACGACGGGAACGATGACGACGAGGACGACGTATTACTCGGGACTCTTTCGGCAGAGAGTGAAATGCAAGCGAATTTACCGCACGATTTAACATCCCCTCCGAGCCACGGGCATTCATTCGCCTTCTTCCACGTACTCCTTCGTGGAGGCGAGCACCGAGAACGTAGGAAAAGTCGAGGACGAATCGTAACTCGGGGTTAACCGAGTTTGTTGCGCTCGCGTCTAGATAATGTCTGTGCAACAACCCACAGGTTGGTCGTTATCGAGTAGCGATTCGAAACGTGTTAATTATTTATTTTATCGACGAGTGGACTTAAGTGAGATACTTCGATTCTTTGTTGGACTTCGTTGTTTAACTCTTTGCGGTCCGAGCCACTTTCGACACTTTAACTTAACTAGTTCGTATTCAATGATATACTTTTAAAAACTGTTGATAATTTGGTTAAATCTTCACATTTTCATTATCAGTAAGATATCTAGACAGAAAATTTTTCATTAAATAACATTTTACTGTAAAAGAACATGTTTCGTATGCAAAAACTTCAAACAATGGAACAAAGTAAAATGTCGAGTCTGGCTCGACATAAGAACGCAAAGGGTAACCCTCTGTGGCGCCGCGTGACTTAAAAGTTACAAACTAATGTATCTATATTTTCAAAAATCTATTTTATCTGGTTATCACTGTACTGTTAAATTTTATCACATTTAGTGATAAGCACATTAGTGACGAATCGTAATTTTTTTATGCGATAAGCAGACACAATTGGGATTATAGAGGGTTAATTTTTTTTTTTTCTTTTTGTTTTTTATTTCGGGAGGGGAAAAGTTGTGATTTATTTAAGGGTTGCGATGCAAGCATTGTAAACCATTGAAAAATATACACTGAAAATTTGAAGAATGATTATTCACAATGCTTATGATTTTTCTGCTTTCTACTATTTACGAATATTAATAATTGGACGTTCGATGTATATCAAATGAATTGCATGATCAAGTTGCTAAATGTACCATATTCATACATTTCTAATTTTTACGCGGTTAATGAAAAATATCGTTAATGAAAAATAAATTGTACACGTTTCTTTTACTACTTGCTTTTTCCATGCAATGTTAAATCTGTTTCTTAACTATTTTCCACGATGCAATTGTTACATAACGCCTGCAACATGATCGTACCGTCTCAACTAAACAAGATGGCAGCATCCTTTCAGGCAACAGATCTCTGCACGCAAGAGTAGTTTCGGTTGCATGCTTACAGGCATGGAAGCCAGTACCATCCGTAGGGAGAGACTATCGATCTCATTGGTACATGGTCTCATCGAATCTCGTTTACCGTGGGGATTCTGCGAGGACCGAAGTAAGATCGAAGCAGTAAATTTAAGGATTTTGGTCTTCCTCGAGGAATAAATTTAGCCCCGAATGATTCGCAACTTGGAGGATCTGTTCCACCGGAATGAAATACCATTTCGAGGAACTCCATACGGCTTCAATTGTACTTTCCGCATCGAAAGTTGGTACACGAATGATCGAAACATTTATTTTTTATTTCTTTTGATAAAATTAAAAAAAAAATAGTAACATAAAAGAATGAAAAAACTTATAAATCTATTATAGCCACGATATTCTGTTACCGCCACCAATTTACACGTTCTTAACACTAGAATTGCCGGAGATTAAAGTAGACTTATTTGTATCGAAGAAATCAAAATGATAGGTATTTGAAAAAATATCTATAATAAGGGTAACAATTTTTTGAACATATTTTTTACAAAAAGTCGTAGAAAATCCCTAGAAATATATCATTGTAAATTTATAAAATTTTTACAGGTCATTTTGACTGATTCGATAGTTGTAGTGTTAAAAGGCTGCGATCTTAGTAAATAGTTTTTTAATAATAAATCAAAATTTATTTTCAAGTCAAAATTAAAATTAATTAAAGTTAAACTTAGAATTAAAATTTTCAAGTGTTATATCGCAGTTTTGTAATGTTCTTTAATCCGTTTGTAACGTTTGTATTACTGACATAGCTGTAATGAAATAATAGCTTTGAAAAACTTAACGAAAAAAAAATATTCAGCAATTTTTATACAGAAAAATTATGTAGAATTAAGTATAGAGTTAATTGAAAAGATTAAATTTGATTTGACTGAACTATTTTAATCATTGTTTAAAAAGAATGGTTGTTGGAAAGTGTATGTTATTAAACAGCTGATTTTATTATTAAATTTAATGGTCTCACGGTTATATCTTTTCTCGTTTTTTAATCATAATTTATTCTAATATAATCGAAACGTACGCACCAGCCTTTTTTAAACATGCACATGCGTGAGTATACGCACAATAGGAGCTACTCCTTTTAGGTAGGCGAATAGAGTTATTATATGCAAATCGTTGAAGTCGTATCTCACGATGTAAGAAGCAGGCTTAGAATAAATGCCACTGGAAATTTCTGTGGTCCCATTGAGTCTTACTTATCTACTAGTTTACCATGAAATTTAGATCCGATGAACGTAAGGCTACCTGTATTTGTTACAACTTCGAATATAAATTATTTTCAATTCTTGTTCAATATTCTGTAATTAATTTTTGAAACTTTTTCTATCCGTGTGTAATGAATATCCTTAATTTAGATTTTCTTTTTATCTAGAAGCTGGAAAATATATTTTCCAAATGTCTAGAAAGTTTCTTTTCTTAATAAACTTTGGAATTAAAAGAAATATCTCTATTTTAGAGTTTATTATTTCTATTAAAAGAAATATTTCGACTATAGAAATATTATTTAAAATTAATAATCTCTCATTATTATATAGTAAATATTTTTCCTTGACTTTGAAAAAAAAATACTGTCAACACCGTCAAAAATATCTTCAACTAGAAATAACTATGATTAATATTCCAACATTTTCTGAACTCGCAAAAAGAAAAGGAACAATTATTCCAAATAAAAAAGAATTAAATTATCTCCACTCCCTAATTCGTTGCATTAAAGGAAAATTAATAACAAATGAATCTACCGAACCCTTTGCAAAGCAAGGTCCATTTTAGTTCGTGTTACGCGATCAGTATCGAAGTCAGCGTGACAATGACGAAATAAATTGTTGTTCCACGGTCTTTCATCCGTAACCTTGGAACATTTCCGGGTGTGCCGGCCTCCAAGCTCTCAAGGTGCCATTCGACCATTGTACAACCCTGTTAGGGCCGTCTATCACGCTTTGCCCACCGACAGATGTTTGCCTCCTAATGTATGCACGTGTCAACGTATCTGCTCGCCTGTACTTCCTGATAGATCGTAATGCGCGGGTGGTGGAGATAAATAGTACGCTGGGTTTGCTTCAAGAATAGTAACGGAGGAAAGAAAGACTTTAAATATTGTTTTTTTTTAAGCAACCACATTTGAAGGGAATACAATTATGTTCGTTCAAAAATGGAAAATTGATGAACTCGATAGTTGTTGCTGTATTAAATTTAATAGAGTGTTAATAATTAATTCTATCTATGGTTGCTGTCTATTGGTTTATAATAAATAGCTATTGTTATAATAAATAGTTGTTGTTGTATTAAATTTAATAGGGCGTATTAACAATTAATTCTATCCATGGTTGCTATCTATTGGTTTATAATAAATAGTTATTGCTGTATTAAATTTAATAGAGCGTATTAACAATTAATTCTATCCATGGTTGCTATCTATTGGTTTATAATAAATAGTTATTGCTGTATTAAATTTAATAGAGCGTATTAACAATTAATGCTATTTATGGTTGCTATGTATTGGTTTATAATAAATAGCTATTCTAATATTTATTAAGTAAACGAATGTAAAATTGTGTTCTAAGAATAACAGTACATATTTCAATTAGAACTTAGATATGAATTTTTTTATTTGAAATTGAATGGTTTGGAATATAAACCATGAGTTAAAGAATTAAATAAAAGTTTGATCTCTGATTTAAATTAATATTTTTTATTATTTTTCGTGACTACTATTAAAGAAACTTACTCGTATCATTAACAAATTCTTCATATTTGTCTGGAATTAAAAAAATTAAGATAAAAAAATTAAAGTAAAAAAATGAAACAAACCGTAGAAAGGTTAAGAAGTACATACACGTAATTAATAACAAGTAACGTTTGATTATGAAATCCTGATAAAGACTTCGAGACATTTAAAGAAATTCGAACGGAACGTTGAAACAAATTTACGATTAATTATCTCCCCTGGATAATTTTCGTTACCAGAATAAAACTTCTAATCGCCACGATACATTTATATACGTATCGATCGTGGCTAGATAGCTGTATCTCGGATCGCGATTGAAATAGAAAATAAAAAGCCGATTTCCAGTCAACTAGTTACTGACATTTAAAACCGAGGGGTTAATTGGACGAAACAATACATTATCTGAAACTTTCCGCGCTTGCACACGCGGAATGGGATTGAGATAGCTATGAATAGGCTTAAGACAGTAACGGTTATAATTGTTTCTCGAAGCTGTTGAATATGCAATTCCAGACGAACAATGATATCAAGATCGAGAGATCGAGATCAGACAAGCGTGTGTGTATTACGCTGCTCCTTTACATTAATTAACATCGCGTAGATAATTCTTAGAAGCTGGACAATAGATGAAAAATCTACAGTCACACGATCTTGTAGATTCATCGTGATGACGGCAATTGCTTTTTTTCATTGTTAATTTCTAATAAGAGACATGTTTCTCAGACCTGAATGACGAGATATTTATATTTAAATTTTTATAATAGAGCGTGCGTGCGCGCGTGTGTGTAACGAACGATTAAAAAAATGGTTGATACGTTGAAAAAACTGGAAAAATGACAATTCACGATGTTTATGATTAGATTGCGGATTTTCATGCAAATGTCTAGCTATTTTCACTTATTATGTGCATTCTGTGTATTTTTTTGCCTTCAAATTTTACATAAATGCATAAAAATCAGCAATATATTTATGATAGTTTATTGCAAGTGATTACTTAGAGCAACATATTGTACGTATGTTTATTCAGAGCAAAATTGTGAAAGGTTTGAGGCTTGATCTATCGAAGAAAATTTAATTC
>SMSQ01017625.1:0-27622 GCA_019453375.1 Ctenoplectra terminalis
GTTTGGGGGCACTTTTACCATGCTTATTCGGCTATACCCTTTAAAATACCTTTATTGTATTTGGACAATGAAAAAATAATAAAAATTTCGAAAGTTAACCTTTTATTATAAATTAGTAACTAATACCGATTTAATGTGAATATTAATAATAAAAAATTCTTTTTTAACTTAAAAATCTTTGTTTCAACTAAATTCTTATTTTGATCCAATTCGCCTCGGTCTACCCTATACATAATTCACATTTGCTAATTTTCAACCTTATAAATTAAAATTAAACATTATTATAAATATAAAATATCTTTACTGTGCAATATTTGTACCATAATCTGTGCCAACGATATAACTGTATAACAAAAGATTAAATCGATCTTCGAAAAACAAACTATCCTTTTCCTATCTTATACAACAAAAAATCACTTTACCAAACAGGAGAACAAAACACGCAGCGAGACTCGTACAAAACATTGAACGAACTAAAAATACATAAAAACATTCGTAGCGAAACTGAAATTTAACTTCTTCGAAAACATAACACAGAAAAACAAAAA
This sequence comes from Ctenoplectra terminalis, assembly GCA_019453375.1. Classification (NCBI taxonomy): domain Eukaryota; kingdom Metazoa; phylum Arthropoda; class Insecta; order Hymenoptera; family Apidae; genus Ctenoplectra; species Ctenoplectra terminalis. Next base: position 549 of record SMSQ01017625.1, read on the forward strand.
AAAAAAAAAAAAATACAAAAATCGAAATATGAGAAAAACAAAAAGTTGCAAGTGCAATATAAATGTTACGCGTGGAGAAACTTTCATGAAAATCTCATCGACTTTGCCGAATGGATCGAATAAAACGGAATGGTTAGTAAAACAAAATTACGGTACCATTTCGAACGCGTCAATTTAAAGGAACATCGATGCGAAAATCAATGTTTGCCTATCAGCTGCTAAAATATTCCGCGACGACGTGTGTTATTATTTCAGCTGCGGTGAAACGGAGTCAACGATGTAATTCAGGGATTTATCGCATCGTGAACAGCCTCGAGATGCATTTTATTGAGACCTCGTGGCTACTGGATTCAACTGACCAACGTAACCGAACCGTGTGATCCTTTTGATCGCGAAATGTTTCACGCGTATTTCAATAACTGGACATTTCCGTCGACGGTTCCATAAACTACGAAATTATTATTTCTCGGCCGTAAATTTTAAGTTTCGTTTCTCTACCTTTCGTGTTTTACATTTCCTATACATTATCGTTTAAGATTTATTCGTATTATAATTATCTTAACTCTCTATAATATCATGTAGAAATCATATAGTGATACATTTGTAGTTTTATTAATTTTATTATATTTAATTATCGTTGTACCATTAAATTTTATCGACTCTTTGCCTTACAATCACGAGTCGAACTCGTGGCGCAGATTATGGTTCGAACGCTACATTTCTAATAATGTTTAATCTTAACTTTAACTGCAATTTTAATTTATAAGATTGAGAATTAGCGAATATAAATTATGTATAATATTTCAATGTTTTGGAATAGGTATTGGTAAGGTATATGAATACCAAAAGAAATCATAAGGAAATTGTATCGATACTGGATAGACGATCTATAACAATTATTGATTTAAAAATTTCCGAATTAAAGTGAGAGACTGCAACCGAGTGTAATTTTCTTTCTTTATAAGCAGACGAAATTATGGAACCAAATTAAATTATTTTCTATACTAACTACCCGTGGATTTATAATATTAATATTTATAATATTGAGTGTCGATGGAAGATAAGTATATTCTAATAAAGTGAGAGACTGTGAGCGAGTATAATTTTCTTTCTTTACAAGTTGACGAAATTATGGAGCCAAATTAAATTATTTTCTATACTAACAACCCGTGGATTTATAATATTAATATTTATAATATTGAGTATCGATGGAAGATAAGTATATTTTAATAAATTAAGAGACTGTAAACAAGTATAATTTTCTTTCTTTACAAGTAGACGAAATTATGGAGCCAAATTAAAATACCCGTGGATTTATAATGTTAATATTTATAATATTGAGTATTGACTACTTAAAATAGCAAAAAAACGGAACATTTCATCGCCTACACAAAAACGAGTCGTCTTACCCTCACATCCATCTCACTCGTAATTACCCTAATGCATCGAATACAATTAAAAAAAAAAAAGAAAAAAATCGTATGAGAGCGGCCAACGTACTACAGAATGAAGAAAAAAATATTCAGTGTCCATTGTTTGCAATAAACAACTTTCTCGTCGGACTTAAAATGCTTGAGACATATTTCACCGTTGGTCTCGGTCCGATAAAAACACGCGCATTCATTTTCTGGACGTTTTCAATCTCAACGCATATTCCTGGCGAAACGAAAGCTCATACTGTAAATCGAATCGAGAGAAAAGTAAGCAGTGCACACCAATGAAAACATCAACGAACCGACAAGCATGCTTCCTGGTGTTCGAATCAATTTACTATGCTCAAACTCGACTGGTCGATCGAACTGTGCCGGATGAAGTTTATCTATGTTCGATAAAGAACTTGGACCAATTGTAACGTCGAGAACGATTATTTTAGTCGAACGCGAGAGATTTTTAATTAGGTTACCACTCGGAGGAAAATGTCGAAAGGAAACACTGTGCTGTTGGAATTTATCAGAGCTGTTTGCGTATGCTATTATTATTTTTTGATCATACGACAAATTAAAATAGGTTCCCAGAATTTCGGAGATTTTACTCTGAGAATACAGTTGATCACAATTTTGTGTACAATTATAGGTTTGCGAATAAAAAACTGAATTAAAATATATTTTTAATCAAGATTTAAAAGATTATGTTAGAGTAGTGTATACTTTTTGAATGGAACAAAATATATAGGGCAACAGAATTAGATTTCAACCTGCTAACTGTGAAAGACCTTGATTTTTTAATGCATTCTTTTATTTATATTAAACTTAAATTATCATGTTCATATTTGCAATGGTTGTAACTGATTAATGTGAGTGTATTAATATTTGATTATTTTTTCGAATGAAGCTTTTAATTTGGAAAAGTAAGATTAATGCTTAAGATGGCCAAACACTTCTGTGACCAACTCTATGTCTTTTGTTCTTTAATTCGTATCAAAAATATAGAAGGAAGAATTCAAGAACTATAAAGTCCATTGTAAAAATTTTCCGAATATGAGATACCAGACACAAAAAATACGGAATTATAATTACTCATGAGTTTAATGNGAATGAAGAAAAAAATATTCAGTGTCCATTGTTTGCAATAAACAACTTTCTCGTCGGACTTAAAATGCTTGAGACATATTTCACCGTTGGTCTCGGTCCGATAAAAACACGCGCATTCATTTTCTGGACGTTTTCAATCTCAACGCATATTCCTGGCGAAACGAAAGCTCATACTGTAAATCGAATCGAGAGAAAAGTAAGCAGTGCACACCAATGAAAACATCAACGAACCGACAAGCATGCTTCCTGGTGTTCGAATCAATTTACTATGCTCAAACTCGACTGGTCGATCGAACTGTGCCGGATGAAGTTTATCTATGTTCGATAAAGAACTTGGACCAATTGTAACGTCGAGAACGATTATTTTAGTCGAACGCGAGAGATTTTTAATTAGGTTACCACTCGGAGGAAAATGTCGAAAGGAAACACTGTGCTGTTGGAATTTATCAGAGCTGTTTGCGTATGCTATTATTATTTTTTGATCATACGACAAATTAAAATAGGTTCCCAGAATTTCGGAGATTTTACTCTGAGAATACAGTTGATCACAATTTTGTGTACAATTATAGGTTTGCGAATAAAAAACTGAATTAAAATATATTTTTAATCAAGATTTAAAAGATTATGTTAGAGTAGTGTATACTTTTTGAATGGAACAAAATATATAGGGCAACAGAATTAGATTTCAACCTGCTAACTGTGAAAGACCTTGATTTTTTAATGCATTCTTTTATTTATATTAAACTTAAATTATCATGTTCATATTTGCAATGGTTGTAACTGATTAATGTGAGTGTATTAATATTTGATTATTTTTTCGAATGAAGCTTTTAATTTGGAAAAGTAAGATTAATGCTTAAGATGGCCAAACACTTCTGTGACCAACTCTATGTCTTTTGTTCTTTAATTCGTATCAAAAATATAGAAGGAACAATTCAAGAACTATAAAGTCCATTGTAAAAATTTTCCGAATATGATATACCAGACACAAAAAATACGGAATTATAATTACTCATGAGTTTAATGATTATATTATAATGGAATTTAAAATTAAAAATTTGTAATATCCTATTTAACTATTCTCCTAAGTTTCTCTCGCATCACACTATAAAAGAGTTAAATTGTAACTTATCAACGCGTAATATCCCTGCACTTTGTCGAAAATCTCGATTACTCGCGCACGAAATAAAATTGACCTTAAAATTGGAAAAAAATTGCGGTTGAAATTTTGCCAAGAAAAAAACAAGTAAAAAAAATAATAAAAATACAAAAGAAACGTGATTTCACTCCTGATCACACAATCATATGAATCCTTCATTGAAAATTACTTTAGAAACGGTGCAGATTCTTTTCCACATAAAATTGTAAAAACGTTGCATTCCTTCCTGTAATCCGATTCGTTACAACGCGATGAAATTCCACGTTTTCACGCTTTAATCTACCGCATACTTCGTCGCAACAAATATTCTAATGCAATTTCTTATATCTCGGTACGCTTCTAAAATTCGTTCCGCGAAAAACGTTTTCGTTCAACGAACAAGCGTGAATATTTCGCTCGATGTGGTTTCAAATGATTTTCATCAAAAGCAAACGTCAAGATGCCCGGTAAACCGCTTAATTTACAATTGAAAGCATTAAACATAGTTTCGTCGTGGAATCTCGGCAACGCAACACGAATATAATTATCAACGGGATATGTATTTTTTGCGACACAAAATAGTTGGCGTTGAAACGCGGAATTAAAATTCCGACAGTCGTTTAAATTGTGATTTAATATCTCCGATTCTCTATTAGCAACACCTTTTGTCGACTCGATGCGCGACAAAAACGAGCCATCGACTTTTGCTCCAACAATTTTGCTCCGTTCATTTCGCGTTTAATTTAATTTCCATCAATCAATTGCATTTTGCATCGTTCGCCGCCGAGATTCAATTTTATTTGATAAATTTTGAAACGAACTTTATCCGACGTAAAAACCTGAAAACGTTTCGTGGCTCAGGCTCTCGCGTTCGAAGGTACATAAATGTTCGAATTAAATACTGGCTAAGGTAAATGTGTTTAATTAAATACTTGCTAAGGTAAATGTGTTTAATTAAACATTCTACTGGTGAAATTATAGCGCGTCTACGTGGCGTTTCACTTGATTCGAAATCACGCCTTACATCACACCGAAAGCACCAGAGTGGCCATTCTTTCAGTATCTTCCGCAACATGGCCGATATTTGCCGAGCAACTTGCTAAAGTTCCGAGGATTTGCTAAACTAATTCATACTTCTCTATAATCTTTGTTTCGATATTAGAATCTTCCCGATTTTTCGCAAATCTTCGCGTATAAAAAAAAATATCTCGTAGAATCGTTTTTATGTTGATCTTTTTTTCTCATTTCTTTTCGTCAAAGGATTCTGCAAGAAACGTTTTTTTTTTTTTTATCGAGTGTTTCAAGTCGCATGCACGTTTCGAGGTTAATAGTAACTACGATGAGCTTAATTAATAGTGCAAGTCTATAATAAGTGGTATAGACTAATATTTTTGAAAAAATTTAAAACTCTTTTACAAGATTTTTACATTTAATTTTATACGTTTCGATTTTTTTGAGTACATTGTGCTTAAAAATTTATATCATTTAGAGCTCTTTTATAAGAGTTTTCTTGTCATTTTATTTGTTTCCATTTTTTTAAGCGTATTGTACTTAATTTAGAGAACTTAGAGCTCTTTTACAAAAGTTTTTCTCCATTTTATTCGTTTCCTGTTGTTCGTACATTGTACTTAAAAATTTAGAAAATTTACAGCGCTTTTAGAGAACTTTTCTTCCATTTTATTTGTTTCCTATTGTTCCTACATTATACTTAAAAACTTGGAAAATTTAAAGCCCTCTTAGAGAAGTTCTCCTTCATTTTATTTGTTTCCTGTTGTCCGTACATTGTACTTAAAAATTTAGAAAATTTAAAGCCCCTTTTAAAGAACTTTTCCTCCATTATATTTGTTTCCGTTTCTTTAAGTGCACTGTGCTTAAAAAATACACGTATCGTTTCCAGAATATATTTTTATCGGCAAAGTTATATTAATTACTTATGAAAAGTATTTATTTCCACCAGTGAAAACAAACATCTAACACGTTACGACCTAACGTTTAATTCAACACCGGCAATTGCACGTGTTGCGCATAATTTATTCTGAAAATATAAGTACTCGACTAATTTTGAAAATTCATGTTTGATAATTACCCTACAAGTTTCGGGAATACATGAGCAGCATAAATCGTATAAATAATTAACAGGTAGGACTGGCGATCGAAAGTTAATCGGCAAACGCAAAGTGCGTTTAATTTCTAGATTAAAAATCGAATCTTTCTAATTCGCACCTGTGCAATCAAGGATTACATCGCGCTTCGAAATTCACGACACGTAGCGATACAAATTACAGACTTCGTATTCCTGGCTTTAATTGCCACCTCTAAGCTTCGACCAAGCCGTGCACACGAAACTTCGAAAACAAAATGGAGGATAAATGCTGATGTACCCCAGTTATTCCCAACGTTCTGCATTTTACAAGACCTTTCCCTCCCTTATCAATCACTGGCTGGCGTAGTATCGTGATGTCCGAATAATACCTTACAAACCGTTTCGTGTCAGCTGAAATGGCTGTCTGAAAAGCGTAACACATCCCGCTGGAACCATAATTGCCGGTCACGTTCGCCATCGGGACAAGTATGAGACTTTAAAATGTAAACTTCGTTCAAACTTTAAGGGATTTAATGTACCTAGCTTCTTGATACCGAAAGAAGAAAAATATTGATAAAGATTGTGGGTGATCAGAAAGCTCAGTAGCTCGAAAAATATAAAATATTGGGATTCGCGAAAATACGTACGTTGAAAAAATTAAATGTTATTTTTAATTCAACGTCTTACGTGATAAAGAAAATATATTAGGTTACGGTTTTTAAGGATAATTGTCTTCCAGCGCTTCGAGATACAATTCAGTTCAAATGTTAAAAAGAAAAGGTGACTTATTTCATGAACAATGTGTTATTGAATAAAAATATTTGCTTTTATAATAATACAAATATTTTCTTTTACAATAATAAAAATATTTGCTCTTATAATAATAAAAATATTTCCTTTTACAATAATAAAAATATTTCTTTTACAATAATAAAAATATTTCCTTTTAGAATAATAAAAATATTTCCTTTTACAATAATAAAAAAATTTCTCTTTACAATAATAAAAATATTTCCTTTTACAATAATAAAAATATTTTCTTTTACAATAATAAAAATATTTCCCTTTATAATAATAAAAATATTCCCTTTTACAATAATAAAAGTATTTCCTCTTATAATAAAAAAAATCGCTTTTTGCTTACATAAAACGATTAAAATCCGCGCGAACTTTCTGACCAACCTAATATGACGCTAATATATCAAGAATTTCATTAAAAGATAAATGCTGTTCAAATTTCACAGTCCACACTAATAATACAAATTTATTAAAACGAACTTGATAATATTGTTACAACTTTCGCTCGGTTTCACGACACGAGAGAATTATTACGAGCTACACGGAGCAAGAGAATTTCCAACCCCAACTACAGGGTCGAAGAAAAGTGTAACTTTAAGAACTTCGAATAGAATTCCTGATACGCTCAACACTCCTTCGCTTGATGTACAACACGTTGCTGATGTAAGCAAACATTCTGAAGTTTTTTTTCGTTTCTAACAAACTGTCTTCCAGAATTAAGTTTCACGCGGACGATGGATAAAGATACTATTCACGATCGTCAAATAATCATCGGTCAACGGGTGGTCGAGGAATTCGTTACTTCGTGAAGAAACCATTGTACGACTGAAAATATTTGTTCTATCTGTTCGTGTTTATTTTTCTCTGACCTTTTAGATCATAAATATTTCTACATCTACGAGCTAAAAGTTTCTATTGGTTTTTTATCATTGAAAAAAAAAAAAGAACAAATGGAAAAATAAAATTGTACGATTTAATTTCTTTGATTTTAACGGTTTCATTTTACCGTAAAACAGCTGTTAATAACGCTTCTGAAAATATTCGGGGAGATTCATACGAAATTCTATCGATACGAAAGCGATACGAGAAACATGCACCGACTTGAATAAATACTGTTTTATACTTCTTTTTAATCTGCATCGTTTCTGTAGCAGATGATTAACCTACAATTAAATTTCGTTTTCACGTGCTTTGGAATACTAAAAAAAAAAAAAACAAATTTCCGCCGCGATTATGGTTCGAAGTAACGAGACGAAAGTTGTTTTCGCGTGTCAAAAGGAAAATCGTGCTTCAATGCAGCCTTTTAACATCACACGTCATTCATAGCAGCAAATTTAATTAACATTTGAATCACGCCGTCAGTAGCTTTCCTCTCGTTACGTTTTAAAATACACAATCTCTGAAAAAGGCGACGATATTTCGTGAAAACACCATTTAAAATTTACTTTTTTGATAAAACCGCGTGTAAATGAAACTGTTACAGAAAGGATTGCGAAAGTAACTCTGTTACAAGTTTCCGGGCTCAAAAAAAATGTAGTTCAAGAATTAATACAAGCTTTGTGTATGCAATTAGTCATAGAAGTATCAGATTATCTTAATTATCAAGCAAATTTTGTGTGTAATTACAGATTTACAAGCAAAAGATTGAATTAAAATCTAATTTTTACAAACATTTAGCTTATTTATGTAAGTTGGAAAGCGATGACTCAATTTCTTTAAGAGAGTCGGTATATTGTAAATTTAATTGATATATAAACTAAAAAAATGAGAATCTATAAAAAAAATATATTATTCATAATATTCGGTAGAGTATTAAAAATAACTAAGAAACGGAACATTTTATAGCCTACATAAGATCGAGTCTCACCCCCATGGCTATCTCACAAGAAATTACTTTAACACTTCTATAAATTTACAACGATGCAATTAAAGGAATTTTTTGTGATTTTCTGTAAAAAATATAAGATTTGTTTTCCTTACGTTAATTATCTTTTAGAATACCTATGATTTTCATATCTTTTAGAATGCCTATCATTTTTATTTTTTTGGGTACAGATAAGTCTACTTTATTCGTCGGTAGTTTTACTGTTAAGATGGCCAAATACTTTCACGAACAATTGTATTACTTTCCTTTTTATGAACCTTTTTATACGAATCTCTTATATTTCTTCCTCGACCACTATTATTCCTACCAAAAAATAAAATTCCCTATAGCAATCGAAACAGGAAACAAAATGTTTTTACCACATTTTTTAATCCAATCCCCTTTCTCCCATTTAAACCGATGAAAAATCACAAGAATTATTTGTGTTCACTTGCTACCTGATAGTCAATATTCACTCCGCGCTAACAGAGATTAACGTAGAAACCGATTTGCTCTCAAAAACAAACATGACCGTGCAACCCGAATTAAACGATTACACGCTTCCCTTTCGTTTCGCTTCTTTTAACGTGTTCCAACTTTCGAGCACGTTATCATTCTTAAACTCTTGCCATGATTTGACGAGCGAGACTCGTGGTCACAATTTCGATTCAAACATTAATTTTAGAAGCGAGACTCGTGGTCACAATTTCGAGTCAAACATTAATGTTACAAGCGAGACTCGTGATGTCAAACTTTTAGAAAACAGCTGATGAAAATAAATAAATCAAAACAATCTTGATAGTAACCTTCAGCGAGCGCTGCTCGCCACACATTTTTCCCGGATTTTGCCCGGCTAAAAGGTTAACCCCTTGCCTTACGACTTAAGTTCCAATAGCGCGTGCCACAAACAACATTTAAAATCGATCACGGTTTGGTTGAGCGTTCGAAGTTACTACCGCCACTATCACTATTTGAAACATCTATCAAATCACCGTTTGCGATATTAGCAGAACTTTCGCTGTCCTCATCAACGCTTAATATTTTTTATTACGACATTTTTAAAGGTATCTTTCTAACATGCTTCAAGAAAATATACGTCCGAAGGTGGCCAAGAAAAATAACCATTCATGTATCGTTTAGTGTTCACTAATGACTTCAATGTTAACGTGACCGCTCTAAAATAAACTCTTATTAAAAAAAAAAAAAAATTAGTAAATGTTTATCACGTGTATCTCGAACGACGTACCACGTCTCTCACAAGTATTATTTACATTTGGCCCGAACGACGCGCCGCGTCTCTCACACGATATTGTAGGCGAACGGGTTAACCCTTTGCGCTCCACGCGATTCTTTATCGCTGAAGAAAAGTTTTATTTTAAACGAAAAAAATTACTATCGCTTGTGATAGTACTTGTTTCTATTTATTTTACAAATATCCTTCTTCCTCTCGTAAACGAAACATAAATTTTTTATTTTCTAAATCATCACGGTGCGGTATCTTTGAAAATTGAGCGTAATCATGCTGAAAACAGAATGTCTCCGTAGCGGAGTCAAAGGAGCGCCAAAGGTTAAGCCTGCAGATCGGCCTCCAAAAGCGTTCGAAAGACCAAACAAACAGTTCCATCGGAAAATATAAAAAATATTCGCCAACAGAGATGCACGAGGCTGTACCGAACCTTGGAACAGTTTATTTCTATTTCTCGCGTCTGAGGGACGCTTAGAGGACCGAACGAGGCTTCCCGAGAGGTAAATAAAAGATGATTCTATGGTCTGTCGAGGGGTTATCGCCGACTTTTGCTTTATACCCTCGGTTTGCTCTATACACGGACACAGAAACGAATCTTTTGCACGGTCAAGAGTTTCTCGAGGGAAAATGCTGGCGAACGCAAACGGTATTCAGTCCGTTTCGGTCTGATTCGATAGCCCGCACGTGCAACAATCCTATCCAAACCAGGCTATCGATTAAGTATGTATCGTACCGTGAAGAAAACCGAGGATTTTCGGTAACCAAATTCCGTCTGGCGTCGAATTTTACGAGCTTCGTTCATCGTCGCCTCTGAAATATTCACCGATTTCACCACGGTCCATCGGATATCTCGATTTCAACGCTGAACAATTTTTGCCGCGGTGAGAAGCGGCAGGACGCTTCGTTTCGAAACGAAAAAAAAAAAAAAAAATATTCAGGATGATATTTGTCGGGAGATAACTCGTTTGTAGAGTCAGCAAACTGGTTAAGAGTTTGTAATCATTTTTCGATTTGTATCCGTATGGAGTGGTTCCTCGAAAAAATATATATATTTTTTTGTATTGGCAATTTTTCGTATTTTGATAGATTCATCGATGAAAAATTTTTTGCGCTATCACAATTCGGTATCACGCTCTAAATTGTATCGTATAAAAAGGTTCTCGAGCTTCGTTATAAATCGAGGTTACTCGATCGAAGCTTATTAATCAATAAGCGATATTAATTATTATTCATACATTTATCATTGTTATTATTATTAATGCAATATCGATATCTGATTAATTAAGAGATCCGATATATAACAATTTTCTTGGTTTAATATTAGAACTAGCATAGCGGTTAAAATTACCAATTCCTAATTTCTGATAAAAATTTTATAAACTTGTTACGGTACCTTTGTGCAATTTTTCATAATTTTCTGTTAAGATTAAAATTTTCTGTTGCATTATATACGTTTTCATACACCTTTCATTTAGATTTCTTAGGTAGGAATAAGTGTACTTTAATCGTTAGTAGTTCCACTGTTAATTTATGAAGAAAAGGACGACGAAATTTCACCAGAATTTTCCAATTCAAAGTTTGTTGCATGACACTGTCGCGTAAATCATGCTCGTTCGAGAAGTTCAACATATTACCCCCCTGTCCGTAGCAACCTATTTCGCAAAATTTATTGCGTCAAAGATCTATTTTCAACGTCAATCGAGTGTACACATTTTCATCGGCCGATTTCCTTTTCGTAACATCCAACCGGAATAACGTAAGGTAAATCAGCTTCCATTTATTTTAGCATTATGCAAATTGAATCGAAGATAGTTGGAATAAATTTAACAACTGGTGCGGTATCGTTTTATACCTACTTTGTTTCGCCTTTAACCCGATTTATGCGCGCCAGAATCTCAACTACAAACTCTATTATGACCGTACAGAACGTATTATTCGAACCCTTCTGAAATTTCAAACTCCATGAATTAACTTTGTACCTATTTCTCCAGCGAATCGAATCGAATATATAAATTACTATAATTAAATACACTACTTTTCTTCATCTACGATTCATTATTTGATCCGTTTCATTCAACTCTTAATTCGCGAGATGGACTCTAACATATACAACTTATTTTCTACATCAAATTTCTCAATTTTTATATTTTTTTTTTTTTTTTTTTAAGGACGAAAGATTTAAATCTTTTTGATAGATATATTAAGACAAACAGTATCGGTAAAATTTTACTCGCAAGAAAACGTTAAACTGAACAAATCTTAGGGCTCATCAGACTCCACCTATGTGGCACGGTGGGACTATTTGAGCCGCGCCGAATAAAAACAAATTTAATTAACTATTACTATTTTGTTATTTTTTTACATGATGTTATACCTTTATTAATAAAAATATACCAATTTTCTTTTTTTTTCTTTTTAATTTATCATTTATCGTCGCATCAACCACTTGTGGGTTATTAGCGACTCAGAGAGAAGGAGTTACAGTTTGTTGTATAATTTGGTTTCTTTGAGGTATTGTACCAAACTGACCCACCAACACCTCAACAAAGCAGACCCTCCAACGTGCGAACTATGCAAGGACGATATTACAGTGGAACATGTCAGCAGTCACTGCAAGAAGTACGACACAAACAGGCTACGAATCGATATAAAACCATCCCTAAAGGACAACCTGAAAGACACCAATACCACGAATAACCTGCTACAATACCAATTTTGTTTCATTTAAAACCGGATAAAATTCCTGTGCAACATGGGTCTATTTTTGATCTGAAATCCTGTGCCTCAAAGAGTTAAAGTGATATAAGTCGACATTTTTTTATTTCAAAATTTAATTTGTTAATCGAATCGGTAATTAATTAAAGAAACGTTAACTGGCCACGCTCACTAACAATACGTCTTGCAAGGGTTTCCAACGAAAATTGTTCGTATCGAGACAGGACAGGTTCGAAACTCCGAAATTGGATCGATTGATATAAACCACGTTTAATTCGGCTGCAGAAGTGCTAGGAACGAAGACGATGGAGCAATAGGAGGTCAACAAAGGTTACCCAATAATGCTCTCAACACAGCCATTAACCATGGTAGAGTAATTGTGCTGTCTCGGTATCATGACGCACATAAGAGGGTTGCAACCCTGTTGCATACGTGCAACGGGAATCTCTCTATAAGCACGCTAAAACCGCGAATCTATCAAGCACCAGCGATACACTTTTATCGACGAAATGCACGCTTTAATGGTTACGCTGAAACGCAGCCTAAGATCTTTTCCTTACCCTGTTTCTCTTTTTCTTTTTTTTTTTTTTCAATCGTGTAAAATTTTATTTTGTAATTTATTTTGAATTTATTTTATAATTTATTTTGTAATTTATTTTTAACTTGTTTTTAACTTATTTTTAACTTGTTTTTAACTTATTTTGTAATTTATTTTGAATTTATTTTGTAATTTATTTTTAACTTATTTTGTAACATTCTCGAGTACTGGATTTGATAACGAAACAGAGACTTTTTTCTAACAATTACGAAGGAAATTTTGATTAGGAGAACTTAATAATGGTAAAAAGACACGCGGAATATAATTAAAACAAAAGTCTAATCGTATAGTAGAATTCGGTGTTGTAACTTTGGAACAAGCTGAGATTCGACTGAAATCTAATTAAGATCTAACAAAGACTTGACTAGAGGTTAACCACGATTCGACCAAACACTATAGTTGAGAAGCAATCGAGATTTAATTGAAGCCTGACCTAAAAGAAATCAATGGCGGACAAGCTATCACAGATGTCCGACAAAAAAACAAACTTTATGCAATTTTATTTCCAATCAACAACTAGAAATATTTTCAAAAAAAAAAAAAAAAAACAGTGACAGGTGTACGAAATCGATTCTGAAAATATTTATAACAAAAGATGAATTACTTGTACGCGATTTATCTTCCACACAACTTTTCTTTCCCTTCTCTCATTTATCATTCGTCATCCATCATTTATCCAAATTGTTATGTTTCCGTACAGTCATCTATCTCGCGGATTCTCTTTTATAATTCCACGTAAGGAATGAAATAAAATATTTTTTACACGCACTATACTTAAACAATTCATTTTAAACTTTTTATCAAAATTTCTCGATTTCTTCGAAGCTCAAAAGAGTTACGTTAAAACTCAACGCTTGAAGACATTTTTTCAATGAAATAAAAAAANCGTGGTAGCTTTACATTTCAAACGTTGCTTTTTACAATACATTATAGATCGAGACGAATCGGAGAATTTTCTTTTGATAGTGGAAAAATGATAGTGAAAATTTAAGAGGTTAACTTTTTATTATACATTTGTAACTAATTCTCATTTAGTTCGAATATTAATAGTAAAAAGATTGGTTAAAATTAAAAAATAAATTAATATTCCAACTAAATGAGAATTAGTTACAAATATATAATAAAAAGTTACGAATAAAAAATTAAAAATTACACTAATATTTTTTATGTGTGTAAGAAAGCTGCGAAAAAATTTCGTTCCTCTTTATCACGATCATCTTCGATATACTACGACTGTGCCTGTAATTATGAACCTCTTAAGTTCAAACAAGATCGCAGGGGGTCACCATTCAAGATACCGATTACTCCAAGAAGCACAGTACCGATGGTTAGACGAATTTATCGAGTTAAGACATCGCTGTAGTTAGCCGTTGGACTAACTGCATCGTAAAGCGTTACGTGAAAACACAGCTACTCAAGGATCCAATGAATCGCATGAAGTTGATAAATTACCGCTTTGTAATGAAACGATCGCGTACAGGTTTGCTAAATCTCCGAAATGGGAGCACAGTGAGCATAGGAGTATCGGGCCGCGCTCTACTTAAATTTTCATGCACGAAATTATTTGCATGATCGCGAGAAGGGAACGATGGAACGAACTGGATACTAATCGATTCTTAATTTTAATCGCCTCGGATACCTTGCACGATAATTGGATCGCGTTATCCGGGAAACAAATTAGAAGATACAATTGTAGTAATAGTTCGTTTTTGTGTAACGCGATCCTATTTATCAATTAATAACATTGGGGAATTTGCAAGTTGTTAGTTGTAGATTTTTGCTGCATACACAGATTTTTTAATGTTACAAATTTTTAATTGAATTATTAATATTACTGCTGCAAAATATTTAATATTAATTATTCTGTGATAGAATATCGTCAGAATGTGCCTTTTTGCACGATTTTGGCGATTTTCTAAACTGTTATATGAAAATTGAAAAGAATCCTGTTTTATTTTCATTTTTATATTTCATTGTATAACGAGCACGATTTCGTAAGATCATTAATAATTTTAATTAAATTATGCAATGAGACACTATTGGCGATATTCTGAACAATTATATAAAAATTGAAAAGAATACTTTTCTTAATCTTTCTTAGTAATATTATTAATACATTTTATTAATATTCGTTGTATAACGAGCACGTTTTTCACAAGATCATTAATAATTTTAATTAAATTGTGCGATAAGACACTATTGGCGATATTCTGAACGGTTATATAAAAATTGAAAAGACTACTTTTTTTCTTTAATCGTTCATCTTGGACGATTTACTAAAATATTAGCAGAATTCTTTTTAAATTTTAAGAAATTGTGCTCTCGGATCGAAAGGATCTCCCGATGAATATTTAATAGAATTAATGTCAGCAGCAAGCGCGGACAAAGTTTCACGAAAATTCGCCACTGTCTGCATGAGCGTTCTTTCGATTGAATATTACATGTTTGACGCGGATCACGACGATTTTTTTTTTTTTTTTTTTTAACATAAAAATCATTTCCTATCAATTTCGCAATATGAAACACGTAAAACTGTGCATTTGCTCGAAAACAAATTCATCTTCGCCGATGGATTTAATTTTTGTTTGGGAATTTTTTTCTCTTTTTTATTTCAAACGCACAATTGAAATCCAGTACGATTCGTTTCACACCGATACATTTCGAGATTGCATCGCGGTGAGAGCTGATTGCAGCTGCAAAATAATTAACCGATCCTGCGGAAATAATTGAACCATTTTTTTTTTCTAAGTAGTATAAGTCTCTTTTATTTTCATTTCAAGATAATTAATCTTTTTCCTTTCATTTTATTTGAAAATATTGTTAAACGATAATAAACTTGTTTCATACTGTTAAGATTCCAGAAATATCGGAATCCACATGAATAATTTAAATCAAAATCATTTTCAAGTTTTGCAAAAAAAATAAGTTAAGAGTACGACTGTGATGCACTTTATTCACCAATTATAAAAAGAAAAAAATTATGCAACTCGGCTTAAAAACTAAACTAAAAATAGACTTGGCTATTATTACACTGCAAATTTTTATGCGAATACATATTTTAAAAAATACGCTAAATAAGAGCAGAATTTCGATAAAAAATTATTTCCTCTACTGGAAATTATAAAAAGCGCTATAATTTAGATACTTTATATATTTTTCCATATTACGTGCATTCTGTACAATTTTGCATCTTGAAATTTATGAAAAGAAAAAATTATGCAACTCAGATTAAAAACTAAACTAAAAATAGACTTCGCTATTATTACACTGCAAATTTTTATGCGAATACATATTTTAAAAAATACTATATATTTTTAAAAAATAAATATTTTGCACCTTCAAATTTCCTGTAAATGCATAAAAATCCACAGTCTAATTACTACAAATATAAAACAAATAACGCTAGCTTCACATTTCGACTTAGACTACTTAAAAAAATAAAAAAAAAATAAAAAAATCAGCTAAATAGCTCTCAGAGTATCAGAGCTCCACAACTCGCATGACAATTCCAGTAGAGATTCAATTTGAATAATGAAACAAGGTACTCACCAAGGACATGACGAGAAACCGGTGTAGAATCGATGGAAACGTCCACGAAAGCTGCGATTGGTAATCATTCGCTGCCTTTTAATCGCGACACATTCAATCCAACAATTTTAACCGATCTTCAGCCATGATTGTTCAATTCTCATCGATCGCAACATCGCGAACAGTTCGACGAAGGAATTATTTCACGTTCCTCGAATACCGATATGTTTTCGTCACACCGATTTCATTATTCATTTATTTCTTCTTTTTTTATTTTTTTTTACTCAATTTTTAAATCATTCATCTCGGCTTATCAATTATTTATACAATTTTACAAGCTTACTCGTTTATCTTCCAAGCAAAGATTTACCATCGAAAGAATACCCGACGAGTCTTTGGTACGTTTTAGAATTACAGCCAGCGGAAGTGGAGAATCTTGTCGCGCGACGAGAGTGCTTTAAGTTTTAAGTCGCGTTTCTTTGTATTCTTAAAGACAGAAATGTGAACTTATAATTGTACACGTTACGATGCGCTTTATCGAGAGTTTATTTTTCCGCGGAAGAATCCTTTCACGATCGAACGTGTTAACGCATCGTTAAAAAGTTTCCCGTTTTTCGTCTAACTGCGGAAATCTTTAACTTGAATCGCACTTTTTTTTTTTATCGCGAGAAAAATTTTGTGCATCGAACGATTGCATCGACGAGAATTTTTATGTAATTCATTCTGTGTGATTTTTTATCTAATTTTGTGAGAATTATTGGGTTCCTTTTTTTATATTTTTCAATGATCATTGTTAACAAGCTTTTTTCGATTAAATTTTGTTACCATCGCTAATCGAAAATTGAACATGAATAATATTCTGTGCCAAAAATGAAAATTTGAAGAAAATTCTGTAATTAGTTGTAATTACGCTGCTTTGTTTAATTTTATAAAATTTTTATTTCGATATTCCAAAGTGTTATTAAGTAACAAAAAAAAGTATTTTATACGGTAAGACAAATTTTTTACTGCCTTTTATGTCCAGGTTTAAATTTGTTGACCCTCTGTATTGTTTTGTAGAGAGTCCTTGTCCGTGGAAACAATTAGATTTTAATAATTACGAGAAACGCGACCACCAAGTGAAATTCAACTTTTCGTGAAATAGGATTCTTTTGTTTGGAAATATTTCAAGCTTAACAGCTGTAAACCTTTATTTATAAAGAAGTTCTAAATACTTGTCGACTAACAACGAGAAACAATCAAGGTACACAATATCTCACGGATGACAGTGAAGTGTCTCGATTAAAATTTATTTCCCCTAAGAAAGTGCTATTCGAGTTGATCGATAACTTTGAATCTATCGCTACGAAAACATTCTACGATCCTAACGACTACTAATTAAAACAAAATTAAAAATGAACAGATACCTAAGAATAATCAAAAAATTCCTTCTTATAAAAAAAAAAATCTTCCTTCAAAAAATACGAATTTTTACTTTTAGTATATCTCCTAACGAATTTAAATTTTTATTGCAATTCATGATGAATTACATGAGAATAATTTATCCTTAATTAAACTGTATAATAGAATACATAAAAATTATTGCATAAAAAAAAAAAGAAAATTTTCCTTCAACAAATATGAATTTTTACTCCTCGTACATCTAATGAATTAAAATTTTGATTGCAATTCACGATGAATTGTATGAAAATAATTTATCCTTAATTAAACTGTATAACGGAATGCATAAAAATTATTGCATTAAAAAGAAAGTAAAAATATAATTTTCCTTCAAAAAATATGAATTTTTACTTCTAGTACATCTAATGAATTAAAATTTTTATTACAATTCACAATGCATTACATGAAAATAATTTATCCTTAATTAAACTGTATAACGGAATGCATAAAAATTATTGCATTAAAAAGAAAGTAAAAATATAATTTTCCTTCAAAAAATATGAATTTTTACTCCTAGTACATCTAATGAATTAAAATTTTTACTGCAATTCACGATGAATTATATAAAAATAATTGATCCTTAATTAAACCGTATAACAGAATGCGTAAAAATGATTATATATAAAAAAAGAAATATTTCATCGAATCAAATTTTTAGTGACACCTTTGAGACAACTGTTGCTTCCTCGCCCACAGTTGCGCTATTTCATCGACCCGCATTAAATTCTATAAAAACCTACAAAAATGATCCAAAGTTCTATTTCAAAAACATTCCATTCCAATATCGTTTCTCTTTGAACAAAAAAAAAAACTACGCTCATTTTCGTCTTATTATATTGTTAAAAATTACTCGACCAGGAAAATATCATTCACGAGGAATCGTAAGGAAGTAATCTCAAACTGGACGCACCGTTTACATCACGCACGCTTCGACGCGCCATTACGCGAAAGCCTCGGACCATCCTCGAAAGGAGCAATCAAAAAGAATTTAAGTGAACGATACCACTATCCAAGACTACTGTTCGAGATTAGTAACCTTAATTCGTCTACACTGCGGTGCGTAACTATAACACCGCCTAAATTTTTAAATTAAAAAAATTTTTAAAACCAAAATTTTAAGTTCCAGAATTTAGATTGAAAATACAGAAAAAATGAATTGTTAAAATTGAAAGTGCATGAAATATAATCAACTTTAAATTAATTTTTATTTAAATTCTCCTTTTGTACAATACGATACAATCAAAAGTGTGAATTTTCACTGTTGCGTAACAAATAGCACCGCATCAATAAAATCAATGATAAACAATTTTAATATCTCGACCACCTTTTTTTCTAATTAGCTCGAAAATTGTGTCTGGAACGCTATCAATAAGTTTCCCAAATATATCTCTACCTATTTCGTTACATTTATTTTATTATTGCATTTCTAAATCAGTAAATAACAACACCGGTGTTATAGTTACGCAACAGTTGAAAATCACATTTTCTATTATATCGTTCTGTATAAGAGGGCAATTCAAATGTGATTCAGTCTACGGTTCATTTTTCTCATACTTTCTCAATTTCTACAATTAATTCTTTCGCAATTTTAATCTAAAGTCTAAAACAGCTAAAAATTTAGGCGGTGCTACAGTTACGCACCGCAGTGTATATCTCTATTTATTTCGTTACATTTATTTTATTATTTTATTATTATTATTAGTAAATAACAACGCCGGTGTTATAGTTACGCAACAGTTGAAAATCACATTTTCTATTATATCGTTCTGTATAAGAGGGCAATTCAAATGTGATTCAGTCTACGGTTCATTTTTCTCATACTTTTTCAATTTCTACAATTAATTCTTTCGCAATTTTAATCTAAAGTCTAAAACAGCTAAAAATTTAGGCGGTGCTACAGTTACGCACCGCAGTGTATTATCAATTTTCGGAACTAACTACGTATTCTATACATTTCTAAATCAACCATTGTTAAGGGTAATAACTTTCAATATTCGAAAATTTCACGCCTCAAAACTAAGAGATTGATTCAAGAGCGAGAACATAGGGGTCGTTAAAAAAGGTGTACGTATTTAAGTGGCGTCGAAATTAAAGTTTCTGTGCCTGTCGATATTAACGCGTCGATGCAAATGTTCGATTGCTCGATACTAATTTTTGCTTCGTTAGGAATAAATTACCCGTGAGACAGGGTGCGATGCAACGTCAGAGTGCGGGGAATTTGTTCAACGAATATTATCCTATTTGGTATAAAAAAAATAGGATACCTTTAAACCGACTGTTTTATTCGCGAGTTGTTTAGCGTCTTCGTCTAATAAATTTATAGCTCACGAATGATGCGTGCCGCCGATTGGTGGCACGAGGCTTCTATCACTGCTCGGTACTTGGAACTGGATCAACACAGAAACGCGAAAACCAAGCAACTTTTCCGAACGAGAACTTTGAAAACTGTGAATCACGCGGCCACGCAGCGGCAACTGAGCGTCTCGAGAAGGACAGAAACGTGACTCGAAGTGCGCGCGCAACTGTTGCCGGCACGGCGGCGCTAGTGGCGCGTCGACGCTCATCGCGCACGCTCAGCAAATCAATTCAAACTACCGCCGAAAATATTCGCGTATAAATCAATCTTTTAAAATTTCATACGTGAAAGTACTATTTCTTTTATCCATAAATCATAACTGAATGATACTTTTAATTTCTTAATTATGTTTGTTAAAAAAATCAGTGCTTCTACTGCTTAACATTAATTATTTATTTTTTATTATTACTTTTTACTATCATTTTGATTTATATTATTAGGTCGTCCCGAAAGTTTCTTCCGTTGAAAGAAGTCCGTTGTCGACACGCAACAACTTCATTTGACAGTATTTATATAAATATTCAGACTTATCTATTAAACGAGAAATGCAGGAAGGTGATAAATCGAAATGGATCCTACATAAAATAATAATGTATTGTAAAACAAAAATGTTATGCTTCTCATACTTAACACTTAACCAACCGGTTCATTCGAGCGCGGATACATCGCTAACACCGGCTCGATTTTGGCTATAGTGCGGAAATATAAACCCTTAATCTTGCAACTTTGTTTTTAAATCGAAATTCGTGAGAGTGCTCGGTATATCGTTTCTCTTATTGTGGGGTAATTAAATTGAATAAAGTTTTTTATTTTCATAATGTTAGTATTAAACAGCAAGCGGTAGATAAACGTTGACTGTAAAAAGCCGATCGATAGGCTCCCGGTCGTTGAGCGTTGGTTGCAAAAAGCCGATTAATAGGCTCCCGGTTGGTAAAGTGTTGATACGACGAACGAAACTTTTGGGACAACCTAATATTTTGAATAATGTATAGAGACAATAGAAATAATAGAAAAAAAAAAAAGAAACAATCCAACCAAAAGACAATCCAGTTACGCATTTATATTTATAAAACGTGTTTGAAAGTGCATTCGTGCTTAATAACAGGCCATGCGTTTAAGTTCCTTTCTGCGTAATCGTCTTTAAACTGTAGTTAAGAAGTATCGTACCATCGACTCACAAGAGCCCTTTTAACTAACGCTGTTCGTACAAGCGCACGAACTCGAGGGTGGCAATTTAACTGCATAAATTTATTGTCGAGTCATTGTCGTTACCGTCTCGAATCTAGCCCGCTTGTCGTTACAGGAACACGTGAGGCGTGCTGGTAATAGTCACGTGAACAACGGCAATCTTTTTCTACGGCCGTATAATGAATCGATGTAGGTTTCTGCATAAAGGAAAAAGCAATTAAATTTTAACAGAGGCGGGAACACGTTTCACCGTCTGCTCTTTATTGGATACACCATTCGATTGTTCGCGCGGCGCCGTTTATACGTGTAGCTCGGATTGAATTTATACAGTACGAAAATTGGATCGTTCCGCAGGCACTTAAACGCGATAACAGAGCAATCGTGGTAGAATCGAATGCATTTCAATAATTCAATTTATCTATCAATATTATGCGAATATTAACACTAGATTTACGGGGATTAACACTAAACCTACCGACGATTAAACTATACCTGGTTGTGTCAAACAAAATTACAATAATAGATACTTGGAAAAATACACAATGCTGGAGAAACAAATCTTTGACCATATATTTTACGGAAAGTCAGAAAAAAATATTCAAAAGTNGTAAAAAGCCGATCGATAGGCTCCCGGTCGTTGAGCGTTGGTTGCAAAAAGCCGATTAATAGGCTCCCGGTTGGTAAAGTGTTGATACGACGAACGAAACTTTTGGGACAACCTAATATTTTGAATAATGTATAGAGACAATAGAAATAATAGAAAAAAAAAAAAGAAACAATCCAACCAAAAGACAATCCAGTTACGCATTTATATTTATAAAACGTGTTTGAAAGTGCATTCGTGCTTAATAACAGGCCATGCGTTTAAGTTCCTTTCTGCGTAATCGTCTTTAAACTGTAGTTAAGAAGTATCGTACCATCGACTCACAAGAGCCCTTTTAACTAACGCTGTTCGTACAAGCGCACGAACTCGAGGGTGGCAATTTAACTGCATAAATTTATTGTCGAGTCATTGTCGTTACCGTCTCGAATCTAGCCCGCTTGTCGTTACAGGAACACGTGAGGCGTGCTGGTAATAGTCACGTGAACAGCGGCAATCTTTTTCTACGGCCGTATAATGAATCGATGTAGGTTTCTGCATAAAGGAAAAAGCAATTAAATTTTAACAGAGGCGGGAACACGTTTCACCGTCTGCTCTTTATTGGATACACCATTCGATTGTTCGCGCGGCGCCGTTTATACGTGTAGCTCGGATTGAATTTATACAGTACGAAAATTGGATCGTTCCGCAGGCACTTAAACGCGATAACAGAGCAATCGTGGTAGAATCGAATGCATTTCAATAATTCAATTTATCTATCAATATTATGCGAATATTAACACTAGATTTACGGGGATTAACACTAAACCTACCGACGATTAAACTATACCTGGTTGTGTCAAACAAAATTACAATAATAGATACTTGGAAAAATACACAATGCTGGAGAAACAAATCTTTGACCATATATTTTACGGAAAGTCAGAAAAAAATATTCAAAAGTGCACGGTTAATAATTTATAAAATTTGCAGAAGAAATTACGAAACGGTCATCTGACCGCTTTGGTAGGTTTAGTGTTAATCGGACCATTTTACGGGTATATTGAACTGTGCTTTTTTTTGTAATAACATTAGTTCATTTTATTTGAAATTAATAGGTTTTTATTCGCACAGATTTAGTTAGTACGTTTCTTGCATTTTAATCCTATTTTGAGCGTACATTTTCTACACGGATAATTATTGCACTTCGGCACGAAATCGGAAATCCGTCAAATCGACGGGTTCCGTAAATCTAGTGTTAAACGCTTAAAATTTTCTTACCACACGGAGGACAAAAAGAAAAAATTTTGAAATTATCGAGAAATCATAAAGGAAGTGAAAGTAGAGAGCGTTAAAGAACTTTCATAAGCATCGTTAGTTTATTAACAATGTTACACGCACAATCATACATAAAACAACCTTGATTATAGATATTGTATGCCGCTCGTTTACAGTAAACGGGCCTCGCTATATTGTTTTAAGTCGTTATCTGTATGCCATGTCCGTGTCGTGTACCGGTACATCGTGTCGATTATACGAAACCAACAACATTACTTTATAAACGCAGGATGATTTAACTTACAAAAAAAAAAAAAGAAAAAAAAATATAATAAAAAATAAAAAAAAAAAAANCGAAAACGTGCCTTCCTATCTACAGGAATTTGTTTCATTTTCATCTTTTTTTTCTCTCTCTCTCTCTCTGCGTTGCCTTCTAAAACGCTTACAAAACGCGACAGCGCTCCAACAATAAAGTCATCGATAAATCGTGATGTAGTCGTATCGTGTTTGCCTTAATTTCAATTTATTTATTTATTTATTTATTTATTTATTTTTTTGTTTTTTGTTTTTCTTTACTTTTAATACACGAGAACTCAACAGATCCCGTTGAAAAATCCTAATATCCTTCTTTCGCTTTTTTTTTATCCTCTCACTTTTTTTATTCATCCATCGACTTGGCAAGTTACTGGGAATCGTTCTCTTCCTTTTCGCGGCTAAGAAGACCGCTTCTGTGGTGAATGATACGAACGAGAAAAGAGAAACGAATTACACGTGTGATATATTTATATTGTAATCGACGACAGAAAGAAACAATTACACTAGCTATCATGTTTTCGTGGATCGAATCGAAAGCTTCTCGTCTCCTTTTCTCGTTCCTAAGTTGGTCCACGAAGAAGTGCTTCCCCGCAGTCGAAGAAGATGGGAAGTCTATTTTTCTCTCTCTATTATAATATTTCTGTCATTATGCACAATCACAATATTTCTTTCATTATGCTTTTGGTTCGCCGTCTGATAACCCGATCGCTCGCTAATATTATCTTTCTTCCTCGCTCGAGATTATCGTTCCCTCACCTTTGATGAGAGAATATCAAACGGGTGAAAGGGTACGATGAATCGACACTTTTTTCTCTCTCTCTCTCTCTCTTTTATTTTTCTTTCAATTTTTTTGAAGCAGTTAACCGAATCGATTAATTTTCGAAGCAAACTAATCGGGTCGATTAACCATACCGATCAATGGATCGATACTCCATTTTAAACGCTCTCGGACATCCTTCTGGCATTCGCAGATACGAAAAGATAAAGCGAAATCGAGAAAGATCGACGAAGCGTTCCGATTACGATCAAGCAGCTCAGAAATACTTTTACTTTTTGTTCAAGGGTGCATATACGATTGTAAAATTCGAAGAATCTTGCTGTGTCCCTTTTTTTTTTGTTCTTGTAAATCGAAAATACTATGTAATACTACATACAAAATTGTTCTCGCGAAAGAAAAAGGAAATAACAAATCACAATAAATTACGATCTTGCAAAACCTGCAGCGACCAATAACAATAACAAAAAAGAGGAAAAAAGAAAAAAAGAAACGATTTGAAAAATATTCAAAAAATAAAGTTCACTCTGAAACAAGACGAACACCAAGAAGATCCTATCGTCGACAATTTGAATCTTTCTTTTCTTCTAATGAATAAAAAAAAAAAAAAAAAACTCATGGTTAAAGAGAAACACCGATTATCTGGATAGATATTCAGCAAACCGTTTTCTTCTAATATTACATCACGTGTTGATATGTTCCCTTTGAAATTGGCGACTCTCAACAATTTTTTCGTCGCGTTTCAGTGACGAGACGCCGCCTGGTATCGTATCCGTTTTGCCATCTGAACTCAGAATTCGCGACGAATTGGCCTCGATTGGCACAAGAAACACTGTTCACAGATGGAGGATACGCGTGAAACTAGTCGGATTCTCACCACGCGAAGCAGCGATCTACGTTAAAAGAAAAAATAAAAAAATAAAAAATAAAGAAAATACATGAGAAACGGAATCGAACGTCGAAACAGAAGGCACAACGAGTTCCCTAAGTTCACGAACTCTAAGGAAATAAATATAATAATTATACAAGAAATCAACATCACCCGTAGTAACAATTAATTATTCCGCGTCACCGTCGTAAACAATGATTGTTCGCTCGAAACGAATTTAAGTCAGTTTCGAATCGAGTCACTGTTGTTCTATCGTTCTACAACGCTTTTCTCGCTTCTATCTTTTTTTTTTTTTTNATTCAGGTTTTCAACTTAAATGTATTTTTGAATAAATAAACTAAATATTAAAATACATTAATTCTAAATTAATAAAATTTGATGTATAAAAAAAATTAATAACTTACCACTGATAGATTTTTCTTCAATATCAACATAAGTTACTTCAAATTGCTGCTCTGAAGCAATTTCTTGCAAAAATTGTACCAAATTTACATCACCATCATTTAAACATGTATTCTGTAACAAGAAGAAACAATAAAGTAATTTTAATAAGATTAAACATTTAATCAGTTTTTTTTTTTTNACTGTGAAACAAAATGTTATGCTTCTAATACTTAACACTTTATTTGAAAAATCAGTACTTTTACTACTTAACATTAATTATTTATTTTTTAATGTTACTTTTTACTATTATTTTGATTTATATTATTAGGTCGTCCCGAAAGTTTCTTCCGTTGAAAGAAGTCCGTTGTCGACACGTAACAACTTCATTTGACAGTATTTATATAAATATTCAGACTTATCTATTAAACGAGAAATGCAGGAAGGTGATAAATCGAAATGGATCCTACATAAAATAATAATGTATTGTAAAACAAAAATGTTATGCTTCTCATACTTAACACTTAACCAACCGGTTCATTCGAGCGCGGATACATCGCTAACACCGGCTCGATTTTGGCTATAGTGCGGAAATATAAACCCTTAATCTTGCAACTTTGTTTTCAAATCGAAATTCGTGAGAGTGCTCGGTATATCGTTTCTCCTATTGTAGGGTAATTAAATTGAATAAAGTTTTTTATTTTCATAATGTTAGTATTAAACAGCAAGCGGTAGATAAACGTTGACTGTAAAAAGCCGATCGATAGGCTCCCGGTCGTTGAGCGTTGGTTGCAAAAAGCCGATTAATAGGCTCCCGGTTGGTAAAGTGTTGATACGACGAACGAAACTTTTGGGACAACCTAATATTTTGAATAATGTATAGAGACAATAGAAATAATAGAAAAAAAAAAAAGAAACAATCCAACCAAAAGACAATCCAGTTACGCATTTATATTTATAAAACGTGTTTGAAAGTGCATTCGTGCTTAATAACAGGCNACTGGTTGCGATATCAACCTAGCAATGTATGTACCTCCGTTTACACGCATACACATTCTATACTTTGCATGTAAGTAATGCCTATTTTCCAAATGTATGTATGAAATATGCTCCGACCAGAAAAATCATGTCGCGACTCTTGAGACATCACCTCGGGGTATTTTCATTAATTTCCTCTATCTCCTCGGGATACTCGTGTCGAGGCACATTTTATCGTTTCACACACTCGCTCACTCTCTTTCTTCACCTCTCTCTCTCTCGCGCGCGCGTTCTCTCTCTCTCTCTCTCTCNGATACGACGAACGAAACTTTTGGGACAACCTAATATTTTGAATAATGTATAGAGACAATAGAAATAATAGAAAAAAAAAAA
>SMSQ01017636.1:0-26975 GCA_019453375.1 Ctenoplectra terminalis
ACAGACTAAACAAAAAACGCCCTTTCATAGATTCCAATCAAATACTTTTTCAAACTATTGAAAATGAATGAACGAGTTTTATCGCAAAACGTCTAAAATCTACCAACGATTTTATTAAGAACGTACCTCAGATAAACAGTTTTCTCTGACTTTATTAACACAATACCTATGTCAAATATTGTTGAGCGTGTGAAAAGGAAGAGAGAAGAAAGAATGACAGAGAGAATGAGATCGGCGGCGAGGATTGATTAGGCGTGAATGCAACGCGTGCTTTGTTGGACAAAATGAATCGAATGAGTGGAAATAGTGAGAACATATATGCGCGAGGAATAAGCGTGTTTGCGTTTGTCTGCGTGTGAAAATGAAGAATATAAAAAGCGACAAAGAATGATGAGAAGGAGAGCGTATTGTATGTGGCATATTGATTTGTGAAATATATTTTATTGGCTATTAAACACTAGTTTTCCTACGATATCCCGATCATTATATAATGTTCCGATAATTCCTACATGTTCATTTTTTTTATTTATAAACATCGGAGGAATATTTACAGTGGCTCGCACTCAAAATTGTATACGTTATGAAAGAGAATAACTTTTTTTATATTGAACCGAAAGTTAGTTAGTTCTAGTTACTTCTACTGTTAGTTAAAGCTTTATGTTACAGTGGCTCAAACTCAAAATCGTACATTCTATGAAGCAGAATAACTTCTTTATAATTGGACCAAACGACTTGAATTCTTTTGAGAAGTTACGAGGATTAGTTTACTGGATGATGTGTAAACAATTTTTTTTTAAATTGCAACTGGTCTGCGTCGCGATGAAAATAGTAAAGGTTACTTTTCACAATTCTTTCGTCTGAGCCTGAAATGAAAAACTTCATCGAAATCGGTTTATGCAAGTGGCAGGCATCGAAAGACGAAGAAATCTTGAGATTTATAATAAATATAGGCCAAAAGTCATCAAAGATTGCGATTTTCACAATTTTTAACCGTTTGTAGAGCACAGCAACGTTATCCTATTTTAATAAAATTTCCAATATGTGTACAATTCACGTACAAAGATTAATTGTGATGAATAGTAATCAGTACTGATTTACACATTTGCAAACCTTTATTACTCAAATTAAAAATTTATAGAAAGATTTTTTAGATTTTATAGAAATGCTAATTAATAATTAAAATAACCTTTACTATTTTCTTGGTGACGCGGACCAGTTGCAATTTTTCCGAAAAATTTTTTTTTACACATCATCTAGTACACTAACCTTTCCAACTTCTCGAAAGAATTCTAGTCGTTTGGTTCAATTATGTAGTGTCGTAGTTTTAAGGACTTGTAGTTTATGGAGGGCAATAAAGGCGTAACGGACGGGGACCGGACCCAACGGACGGACGATGGATCGATGCGTAGGCAGAGTTGGACAGAATGTGGAAAAGAGTTGTACAGAATGTGGAAGAGAGTTGCACAGAACGTAGAGTAGGGTTGCACAAAACGTAGAGTAGAGTAGAACAGTGTTGAACGGAGAGTTGAATCGAGAGTGGAAGAGAGTGTTGAGAGAGCGTGTAGAGTGTTGAATAGAGTTGAACAGAGTGTTGAAGAAAGCGTTCAATGAGTGTGTTGCGTAGTTATGAATTGTTGTAAGACGGATTGTATATTATTGCGCGTCATAGTCACTCACATAGACTTTATCCTTAATAATTAAATGTTTATAAACTACATATTTAAATAAAAACTCTATAATTATAAAGAAGTTATTCTGCTTCATAGGATGCACGATTTTGAGTTTGAGCCACTGTAACATAAAACTTCAACTAACAGTAAAAGTTGAAAAACAGAAGTGCAACTGGAGGAGAATTAGATACTTCAGAGAGAGAGAAATAAACTAGGGATACTTTTCAGTTACACTTATTCATTTCTTCGAGCTCTTCTCTTTCGCAGGTAAGGTGCCTCCTCTTCCGTATTATGTAATACAGAGACGCTGCGGGCAAACTTTGATGCGGAAGTTCTTGAAAAAAGAAGCAGTTATCAAAATCGTTTTCTCAGTTAGTTCTTTAAAACGTTCTTTGGAACTGCTCCGTCTGTCTCGGACACAAGGAACAAGTAAAGTAACAAATTAAGAGAAAGGTGAAAGCTTTTTTTTTTATGTGTCCCTCTTTGTTAAAGTTGCTCGCTCGTTTTCTTTGTTGCAGGCTTTCAAAAGATACTTAACGATCAAAAGTTTTTATCGTTTCTTGATAATTGTGATGAAAAACGTTTGATCAGTAACGCTAATGAAAATTGATATGTACGTCGATAGAGCGTGTATCAAATTGTTATTGAAATTCTTAGCGTCGGAAAATTCAACAGAACATAAAACGCGGTTCTTATATCTTCCGAACTTTAGGTTCACCTTGAAACCATTTGCATCACAGAACAGCTATCGTATTTTATAGTCCTCCGGGACTGTCTTAAAGAAGAACGAACTGAATTTAGTTTCTCAATCCTCGATCTAAGGAAGTATTTGCTTAAATATTTCGGTATTAGTTTCGTTCCTGCTTGAATAATCGAATAATGTAACGCATTAAAGTAACATTTATGGTAACGGATCAATTTCTAATTTGTAACACAAAATTCGTTTATTACTAACTCGTTATACCTGATATTGAAAATTTTAATACAGCATGAGATATACATATACGCAGAACAACTTTCTCGTGGCGAACTTTTTCAAAATGCAATTTAAATCTAGTTGAAAGTTTTAAGTACTTTAAGCAGGTATGCAAAGTTAAATGAAAAAATATTCTTTTTAAGATTATTGTTAAGAAAAAAGGTAATTTTGCATGGAGAATTAAATACCAGGTTCTTAAAAAGTTCTGACTCCGGTTAAATATTAACACTTAAAGCGCCGAACTCGCTTTAAGGCGTAAAATGTGGACTACCGGTAGAACGGCGGACTCGCTTAAATGCATGTCTGGAAATTTAGTAAGTTAAACTCTTCGTCAAGATCGCGTAAAATTTTTGAAGAAAAATATCGTGTTCTGCAATTATTTTATTTTATTTGTAAAAATATATATTTCTATGACACTCGTGATATTGCCGCGCTTTGGGTAAAATTTCCAACAAAATGGCCGGCGTTTTAACACTAAAACTATCGACGATTAAAGTGTATCTATTTCAACCAAAGAATTCAAAGTAATAACTATTTGAAAAAACAATATAAAATGTAAGGGAAATAAATCTTTATTCATTTTCGTTACAAAAAAACACAATTAATTCTTAAAAATACATCAGTATAGATTTATAGAATTTATATGAGAAATTGCAAACCAGTCATTTTGACCATCTCGGTAGTTCTAATGTTAAGTCCTGACATGATTTTTCTTTCACTCGAAATTCTTAAATAAACTGAAAATCGAATTGATTTCAGTACATGCACATCCACTTAGCGAGTTTATTTAAAAGATTATCTAATATAATTATTCATCAATGCTGCGTACAGTTAGGTATTTCAGAATTAACGTAAAAACCAAAAATGAATCGCGCCTAACCTAATTTTGTATAATTTAAAATGATTTTATCTTTGATCGTTTTTATCGTTAAAAACCGCACAAACATATTGGCCAACCTAATACATTAATTGTTTCACAGTTATGTATGATTGTCAGTTTTGGAAAAGCATTCACAGATTGTGGTCATGGCTCCTTATCAACAATTCACACGATGGTGAAAGGTGGTGCAATTTCTATGGCCACTACTCTATGTAACCTTCTTATAGCATAAAAAGGCAAAATATATACATAGAGCAAGTAAATAAATAATGCTTTATGTATTTTGAATCTTAATTTTCTAATAACGAAAACTTGTATTGTACACTCTTGTTCAGAAGTCATTGGAAACTTGGTAATATTAAATAGAATTCTTATTAAGATATTTAATAAAATTTTGGAAACGGAATATAATTCATTCTCTATTATAAAGTAAACGGTTAGTATCAGTTTCATTTTGTAGCCACAACTATATTAATTCATTTTTATTCTAAGTGTATTGGCTACTGACTTATGGAAACCAAAAACACAAAACTCAAGACCCAGAACACAAGAAACAGGATTCAGGATACAGGACACCAACAGAAAACCAAAACAAAACAAAAGTATTGAAACAAAAACAATAATAAAAACAAAAACAAATTATTATTGTTATTTCTGTATTTCGTGCGTAGTTTATTAAATTATTAATTAATTTAATATGAATTTATATTAAATATAAATATAATATAAATATGATATATATTTATCCCCGATAGAAATATAGAGATTAATACGTTTTAATTAATTAAATTGCGATTTAATAAATGTAAATAATTATTAATTATTTAATAGTTTATTTAAATTTATATTAAATATAAAAAATTTATATTTAATATAAATAAAAAAAATAATATAAAATACAAAAAATTTATATTTAATATAAATAAAAAAAATAATATTAAATACAAAAAATTTATATTTAATATAAATTTAAATAAATTATTAAATAATTAATAATTATTTACATTTATTAAATCGCAATTTAATTAATTAAAACGTATTAATCTCTATATCCCTGTTGCATTAAAGATTAAAAAATATTTTCTACAAACGATATACTAGTAACTAAAAATGAGCTTAGATATCAATACAGGCGTGAATACATGGTTCAACACACGAGTTGTCGTACTATTCAATCGGATAACACGAATCATGTCCCGCTTTTGCGAGCATTTTTCATCGGAAGATCCATTTGATTCCGCGAACGCAATTTTTCCCTCGTAATTGACTGCCTATCTACGGTCAATCTCGCTATGCTGCTTTATTTAGTACAACCCGGAAATACCTCAGCAGGAAATGGAATCCGTTGAAACGATACAGAAGATCGTGCCGTGACACCCGAACTTTCTTACCAGTTACAATAAACTAGGATTTGCGTAATCCTGAAGTCGTATCGCCATCCTGGCATGCTACATGACGTCATGCAGGATAGGCGAAAGGATAGGAGTTCTTTTCGTTGAAATACGAAACGTTTTATCCCTGTCAATGGTTTATTTCATCTGTATCGAGAATATTTCTACCTTCGGTTGGATCCACCATTTGTTCGCCTGCATGCTGGTTTTGAAGAGAAAGAAAGAAAAGTGGACGGATATATGTAGGACGCTATGGACGAGTAATACGTAGGACCTTGCACGAACGACGTCAATTCTTCGCCAACGAATTCGAAAGTTAGTTTTATACAAATTGTTGTTAACACTTTGACTGCCATGGACGCACATATGCGTCCAGTGTAAACTATCGGTATGGGCTATGGACGCATATGTGCGTTTGACGATCGAACTGTTCGGATCGTAGTTCAGATCGTAAATGTGGTGCGCCAAGCGTGGCTGTCGCGTGTGTATGTGTGTGAAACAAACGGCGATCGACAGCGGGAACGCCGATAGTTTTTACGCAGGGCGAGGAGTTCGTTACGATACACGAAAGGAAACGCGCCATACTATCGGTTGGAGAACACTATCTTTGTACATTACTTTTTAACCCTTTGAGTGCCACGTGTCTTTCCTGTTTTCCCGTACAAAAGTGCCAAAGAGCGCTTTTTCGCACGTCTTATTCCCTCTCCAAAAATGCCAAGCGGCGCGATAGCGATAGTCTTATTCTCCGATTAAAAATGCCAAGGAGCGCATTTGAGCTGTTTTCTGCTCTTATACGATAAATTGTAATTTTTTGAATTCAGTGTGGCTCTGACATCTTTCTGAGCATAAGTGCAGATATCAGCGTGTTTAAATAATATAAAAACATTATTTAAATATTTTGTAGCCGTAAAGTCGCGCATCGATCGAAACGAGCGCTGCCATTTTTCGAGCAAAACAGAAAAAGCGCAAAATCGCTCCTTGGCACACGATTAAATAAACCTTTTACCATATTTTATACCACATAAATAATAATATATTAAATAAATAACATATGCTCAAGAATACTTCTCTGATGTTATTCAATACAGCACAACTAAAGAATTATAATAGAAACTTAGTTGCTTGTTGGATGATAAATCGAACACCGATAGAATACGCGGTACGCGAAAGAATATTTCGTCAACGCAGGATGTTTAACACTAGGTTTAAGGACATCGATTGGATCATTTCGATGGGTACACTAACCCTTTGCACTCGAAGTTTTTTTTCATTCATATTACCAGCAACTCGAAGCAGTTTCAGTAAAAAAAGCATATTTATATACACGTAAATGATGTGCGCATTCAAAGAAAAGACATCAGTGTGTGTTATTATTTTTTTTTAATTGATTATAGATTCAAATGTTGTGTTATTTGAAGACAAATTTTAAATGGCTCCGTTCCGGAGCCTTCGAGTGCAAGGGTTAAAATGTAAATTCTTTATAATATCATTAATTCACTTTAATTTCAATCAATAGGTTTTTATTAACAGAAGTTTTGCACATTTTTTGTATACAAATTTCATTTTGACTTCACATTTTTCGCACGCATACGTGTTAAATTTAAGCGTGAAATCTAAAATGCGTCAAATACTCTCAAAAATTCTGTAAGTACCCTTAAGAGATTATTCCTGAGATGATTTCAAGCAACTTTTTCCTTTGTCGAAGTGTCAAATTTAGCCTTGTTAACGAGTTATTAACGAAAAACAGTGACCAATCACAGGGCGAATAAGGCAGATGGTCATCATCGAGAGCGTTGTCTAGAAGTTATATAATTATGCATATGAGTTTTTAAGATTTTATGTTATTTATTTATTATTGCATTATTAAAAATACTGCAAAATAGTTTATTATTGTATTACTTAATTTTATTACTATATCAAAAATTGTGCAAAGCGAGGAACTGTAATCGATCGTAATTTTTTGATCCGATAAGCAGACAAAATTTGGGTTATAGAGGGTTAACAAAGCCGGATCTGACATTTTCGCAAAAGAAAAAGTTACTTCAAATCGTCAACTAATCACAGAACAAATAAGACGGCTGGCCGCCAGCGGTAGCGTTGGCGTCGCACCGTGCTTGTGCCTCAACGAGCAAATCAGAATGTATCAAAGCAACAATTAGTGTAGCTGCCTATTGCCAGAGAGACGTACCGAGGCTTTCGCCTATACCATCCACCCCGAAGGATCAGCGCTTGTTATCCACAGTCTAGCGACCCCGACTGCCCCGACAGAGGCGATGAAAAAATCCAGCAGCGCCGCAGAGCGTTTTACTGCGGACGAGTCCTTTCGTTACGTGAGGGCCCATGAAGGAGAGACTCCTCCAGGGATCCCCGCCGCATCCACGGGGCACCTCGGGGAGGCGGACTCGCTAGTGCACGCAAACACTACGTTCTGACCAAGAGGATCGGTTCAGCTAGGAACGGTCCCGAAGAGCCGAACCTGCAGACCTTTGTCTCTTGGCGGACGCCAAACTCGGGTACCTTGGGATCGTTACTCTCATCTCGCGTCTACGTAGAGACCCAACTACGTATCGCTAGCCCTGACGAACGGACGTATAAAGGGGCCGCAGTGCCTATCGCAGCGAGGTAATTAGCAACGCAACCTGACGCACGAGTTCACGCAGGAGCCCCCAGGGGTGGGCCGTCGCTCTCATAGCACTGCACAGCCTGAGAGAGGTGCGGCGCGAGCCAGTTACTGACGCGCCCGTCCCGACACATCGTAGACACGCGACAAGCCCTTCACGAGCTTCGGAGCCCCGTTTGTCACCCGGAGGTGTCCAGGCCACACCGCGAGGAGGTGGGGCTGAATGCTCTGGGCCCGTTAGACGGGCCCAACGGCTTGTGGTCCGCATCGAAGGAACTGTTGGCGAGTGTTGAATCTCAGTTTATTTGTTCTACAATTTATTTATTTTATTAACGATTAATTAGTTTATTGGATATAACTTTTGTTTAACACTTGCCAACAGGTTACTATATGTATTATATGTCAACCATATAGAGTTTCTATTTAAATATATAATTTATAAATGTAAGGGAGAAAAAAGAGAGAGAGAGACGGAAATAAAGCGGAAGATACGGAAGTACGGAAGAAACGGAAGTCACGGAAGTACGGAAGTCACTAACACTTTCTGAAGTCTTTGTCAGAATAATCGAGCTCTGTGGGGCGTGGGAATTATTTGGTTTTATTAAATAACAATAAAAAATAATAATACTGAAGTTTAACGATACTAACAATACTCTTAATCACTCTATGTCTCTCCTCGCTACTCTCTTTCCTTACTGCCCTCTTGCCACTGAATCTCTCTCGCTCCGAACATTCACTCGCTTAAATGTACATCCCTCAATCGCTCTATCTTTTTTCCACATACATTCCTTTTTCCCTCGCACTCAAAATCTTCGCATCCATCCCTTCCAATCACGCAGTCACGTAGACTTCATTCCCACGGCCCAGTTTCTCGGTTTCAAACATACGCTAGACATAACCAGACACTCTTCGCTAACATTCTTTCGACCACCCAAGATTCGTCCACGGTCACACTTTTCCAAACATACCCGGATCAGTCTCACTCGCAACCATAAATACTTTCACACCACTACTCGAGAGGCCCATCTACTCGCGCCGTCCCGTCGCAGGTAGTGGCGACTCTTACATAAACATTTAATTATTAGAAATAAAGTTTAGGTGAGCGACTATGACACGCAATAATATACAATCTGTCTTACACCAATTCTTTAACTACGCAACACTCTGTTCAACTCTATTCAACACTCTACACGCTCTCTCAACACTCTCTGTTCAACACTATTCAACACGCTACACGCTCTCTCAACATTCTCTTCAACTATAATCTCCGCTCTTCTCAACTCTCTGTTCAACACCGTTCGTTCAACTCTACTCTACGTTCAGTCTAACTCTGTGCACGCTCCCTCCAACTCTAACCTACGCATCGACCCATCGTCCGTCCATTGGGTCCGGTCCCCGTCCGTTACGCCTTTATTGCCCTCCATAAACCAAAAGTGCTTAAAACTACGACAGTACAATCATTTAAATTTATGTCCATTCTGCTTAGGGGTATTTACATCATAACCTTGATATAAACTTTTTGATCCGATTCCACCAAGTCTTCGTATAATATAAATATTTGAAGTTATATACATACACTACCGTCCATAAATATTTGAAGACTTGGTGGAATCGGATCAAAAAGTTTATATCAAGGTTATAACGTAAATACCCCTAAGTAGAATGAATATAAATTTATAAGATTGACATAAAAGCGTGATCTTTATACGAGTGTAAGAGAGAAATAATGTGATAAAAATTATATGAACACTAAAGCTACCAAAGCGGTCAAATAACCGGTTCGTAATTCTTTTTTTTCGTGATTTCCTGCGAAATATTAGGTTGGGGGAAAAGAAATCCGTTATTTTTTCAGTAAATGGCTGTAGTGATCAATATTTCGTAAAGTATCGATCAAACAATTTCAGATTTATGCTCGTTGTCAAGGTGACATTTCGCACTAAACAAATTCTTTTGCTGTTTTTTGTTTGGTCCATTCAGTTGTGAGTTACAAGGTGTTAAAAATGGAAGTCAACGAAGAGAAAATTTGATACATTTTACAATTTTTCTTTGATAAAGGCGAAAATGCAAGCCAGACGGCTGAAATTGTGAATGGCGTTTATGGTCCCGATACTGTAACAGCTAATTACGTGCAATTTTGGTTTCGTCGATTCCGTTCGGGTATTTTTGATATTAAAGATGTATCTCGCACAGGCAGGCCCGTCGTCAAAAATGCGGATAAAATCACAGAGATAATCGAAGTTGACCGTCAGGTTAGTAGTCGTAGCATCGCCCAGGAGCTAAAGATCGACCATAAAACAGTTTTAAATCATTTCACGTAAAAATAATGGATTTCTTTTTCCCTAACCTAATATGTGGTTAAAGATTTGTTTCTTGTGCATTATACATTTTTCCAAGTATCTATTATTGTAATTTCTTTGATACAAATAGGTGTAATTTAATGGTTGGTAAGTTTAGCGTTAAGATGCCTTATTTCAAATATATTTTGTATATTTTAGATGAACTAAAGGTGGTAAAATACTTATAGGAGGAACACGTTCCGCGTTATATGATCAGACGAATTTATGGAACTTCAACATGTTTCTATTATATGAATTGTTTAAAAAGAAATTAAATTTATTCCTATTGAACTCTCTTTCTAATAAAATCTTTAACAACGTGACTTCGTTTTTTTTCTTAAATTTTTTAAATGATGTTTGAAGATCACAAAACAATAGCTGAGAGAACAAAAGAGTCTATAAAAATTCTTTTTCAAAACTAAAAATGAGGTTATACATACTGGTACAAAAATATACCGCAAAGGTTTTGAAGGGATGATAGCTTATTTGTCAGATATAGTAGAAACATGCATGTAATACGCAATAAATATGCATTATGCAAAATAAAAGATATATTTTTAGAATCGCATTCTTTTCTTATTTTTTTTCTTTTTTTATAAAAATATGTATTTACATAAACGTTCAAAACGTACTAATAATCGTGTTCATCTACGATTAGTAAGACTGTATAGAGCTAAAATTTTATTTCAACACATGCATAATAATATCACGAATTATTTACAGTGGACTGTATTACATTATTATATTATTCACAATGGATTCCTGTATAATGCGGAGGATACGTTCCGCGTTATAGGAAATCGCGTTATACGGGACATGCATGATCAGACGAATTTATGCAAGTTCAAACATTCCTCTAATTTGTAACTGCAATCGCATATTGCTAGTAAAATATGAATTAGTTTAAAATATTATTGCATTGCGAACAAATTGTTAGCGTTAACCAATTTCTTTCAAATAGAGTTTTTTTAATAAAGAAAAGTCAAAACAAAATACAGGTAACCTAATTATAAAAACAGTATTGTATACGTTATTTTTATAAGAAAATTTAATTGTCCATACTTTTGATGGTGACTGAATGTTAAATAGTGAAGTATATATTTTTATTTTAAAAATATTATTTTAAAATTTATATACTTAAAATATTTTTATTTTAAATATATTATTTCAAATTTTGAATAAAAATATTTTCCTCTTATATCTTTAAATGTGCGTATTATTTCTTTTGATAAACCTTTACTTTTTTTTAACTGCCATACATTTTCTTTTCTGAACGTAAAATCAAAAACTATATCAAAATGTTTTTATCTTGCGCGAAATACGGAACAGTTTATCGCACTGTATGAATACTAGTCGTAATTTTTTCGTTGCGTTATACGAGTTCACGTTATAAGGGAGCCCGTTATATGGGAGTCCACTTATTTTTATGCCTGATTAAAAAAATTTGCGACCATTTAACAAATGTTTCCTGCCATATTGAAATGTCTGTCAACAGAAATGTGTCATGAAACATGTACGCCTCAGCGAATTATCGAATTTATTTTGTTTTTAAGTATTTTGATCTTATTTTCGACCGATTTCAAAAGTGTATTACAGTGTTTTAGTAATCAGTGGATAATTAATATGAAAAAATGTATTAACAGTATTTATTCACATTATATTTTGAAGATCGTTCCCGGTAATTTTGTTCAAATACATATTTAGTTGTCAGCAAAAGTTGATGTGCATGTTTTGGAGTAGACCTGGACAAGATAACTAGTTTACGACTCTTCGTAAAGTGGCGCTTAATTTTTGTTTAAAGATGTCAGCAAAATACCGTGCAATAATAAAAAAAATATACGTTGCTAAACGAAATTGAAACTCTGAAAGTATGAAAAAAATTATTATAAGCGTAATTAATGAAAATATGAATGACTTCAAGGCAACCTAAATTTATTAAGTATTTGTTGTATTGTATAATACTGCAAAGTTGCGTTACTGAATGTCACCGTTGTTAATTTAAACCAAAGGCAATATCGTAGAAGAGATTTTACTTCGTTGTTAATTTAAATATTAACTTTTAGTTTATCAAAAAAAAAGTTATGATTGATTACAGTTTTTTACTTCGATTTGAAAATTTTTAATATAAATTTATAATTGTTATAGAAAGACTCTCTGGTATCGATACAGTAATGTAGTGATAAAATATAATAGTATAGCGATAATATTATATGAATAATAATAATAAATAATAATAATTAAATGAAATAAAATTAAAAAGACATAAATACATCAATATGTAACTTTTAAGTCGCATGGCGCTATAGAAGATTAATTTTGATTTAAAAAATTTTATTTTTTGTAGAGATTCAAATAATAGTTTATGTCCCGCCAAATTATTATCGAGCGCCATGTGGCACGAGTATCGATCATTAGTCGCATTCATCATGATCACTATCGTTATAACTACAGAGCAAGCGACATTTTGAATAGAAAATTTTATATCTGGTGTAATCACAGCCATCGCAGATTATATATTTTGAATCTTGGTTAGCCGTGAATGTGGCAATTATTATTTTCATTTATTTCATATTATATTGTATTACTTTCCAAATATTTATCAAATAAATTTATACTTAAACCAATATCATTTTTATTATTTTATGTTCATTGTGCAAGTGTTTAATAAATACAGGTTTAAATATACAATTTCTTTCGTAAATTAAAAAGTGACAGACCTAGAACCAGTTTTGTACAAATTTTCCTTACATTGACAACTGTACGCTTATTTTAAAGCCACTGATCTTTTCTCAGTTGCGACAATGATAAAGGAAGATAGCTAATAGCAGTTGAATCATTTTAATATGTATTCGATACTGGACTGTATAAAAACACGTATCTCTATCTAAAAAATGTTTTTGAACAGAAATTTCAAAATTGCTGTACGATACATATGGAACACATACGTGTACGTTGCATCGCTATCGAATATCACTCTAAAACCACCTGTCTTTGAATTTGATCAATTTTTCGAAAGAGTAAAATGTACATGCATTTGCGCCCGTTTTCGCCTCCAAATGGACTTTTTCCAGTTCAACAGAATGAAAGAATTTTATTGGAAACATTTGTTTCTATTGGTATATTCTTTAATAAAAGATGAAGACGGAATAACTAATAAAATGTTTAGTCTATGATAACTTTCGATTCACAGCAAAACGATTTAAAAGAAAACTGTTAAATATTCAATTTACACTATCTCTACAACTTTTATAAGTAACATTTTTGTGTGCTATTTGAAATAATAATATTTCCGGTGAACAAAGTTGGCAAGGCACCATATATTTTTTAAACAGACTTGATTTGAGAAATTTCCTTGGTAAGTAGAATCCATCGTGGTAAAAAATATTACTTGTTTATTTGCTTCGATTATACAGTATATTCGGTTTATTCGTATACGCGCTATTATTTCTTTAACTATTTAAAGTAGAAAAAAATGTTTCATACAAAACTGATTTGATTTCACAGAGGAAATTTAACCCTCTACAATATATATTATTTAATTTAAAAATACACGTTTAGTTTAAGTTGTATAGTTTCTTTGTGTTTCTGGTGTTTCTGATGTGGTCTGATGCTCTTGCTGTTTTTGATGTTTCTGAGGTGTTTCTTCTCTGACTGTTATGTAGTGTCGTAGTTTTTAAGCAAGCGTAGTTATAGAAAGGACATAAACCAGGCCCAGGAAACGTGGTGTCAGGGAAGCCGAGCGGTCACGATCATTGTTAATTGCTATGTTTGCTTGTGTTTATTTTATTTCTGTTTATTATTTTTTTTTTAATAAATCCAATGTTTCATTTCTAATCCCACATATAAAAAAGCTATTGTCAATATATGAATTTCCTCATTTTAATTTCATTTTAAAGGAACATTTTTATCCAAATTAGGAATTTTTTTCAGTGAAATGAGTGCGCTCTTAGGTCGAAAAGAATTTAGGGACTGTTAAGACGCGTGGACAAAATGTTCGAATTTTAATGAAAGAGATCTTTCAGGGATGCCCACTTCACACGAAGACTTGTTTCTTTTATTTTTTTTTATTAAACACTGTTTGATATACTCGTGGTCGATCCGACGATCGGTCGAGTTTGGTCGAATTTGCACCTGATGTGCCGACTAAGACTACTCGAAGGACCACTCCCTTTTGCAGGGAGACAAAATAACTAAGTTCTATGTTTAATGAATGTATTTACAAAGTTGCTCCTCTTGTGGAGTCTGGTGATGGTTGCGTGAAGGCTTATTGAATTCTAAAAACTATAACTATTTACAAGTCACACGATGCCTCGGAAGAGGTGCATCGGCGGGGATGAGGGACAC
Organism: Ctenoplectra terminalis; assembly: GCA_019453375.1. Classification (NCBI taxonomy): domain Eukaryota; kingdom Metazoa; phylum Arthropoda; class Insecta; order Hymenoptera; family Apidae; genus Ctenoplectra; species Ctenoplectra terminalis. The sequence goes on from SMSQ01017636.1 coordinate 14,218, forward strand.
GGATTGGTCAATTACAATTTCGGAGTAAGACGTTGGAGGTGGCAAAAAACTATGTGATTGGTGTATACAAAAAACGAAGCTAACGAAACTACGCCTCCAAGTCGACGGTCACTCTCAAGTACCGATAGACCCTTGAGTGACGCGCGCGGGAAATCCGTGTCCCCTTAACAACGCCGCAGCAGGTAATAAATTTGGGAGACGCTCCGAAGCCGTTGAAACATTCTAAACTAAACAAATGTGGGCAAATCTGGCATGCAGCTGATGAAGCTAAACAAGAAAGTAAAAATACGAAAGCTAAGTTGCCCGATGGCCTCCCAGATTTATGACCGCTTGTGAATGGAAAACGAAAGTGAATAGGCACTTTGGCTAAAACTAATAGCGCTGGCGCGAACAAACTCAATGTTTTATTTCTAATCCCACAGTTATGTTTGTTATGATGTCTGTTATTATTCTGCTATGACTTATTTTGCGCTGTCAATTTATATCCTAAAATACGCTTGTGTTCTCTGTTGATTGGTGAAAGTTGGAAGGGAAAGGGCAAGAAAGAATCGGAAATGAAGAGTGCTAATTGGTGACAGGAAAAAGTGATGGAGGAAAAAGGGGAGGGTGAAAGGAGTTTGAGATAATGAGTTAGCACTGGAAAAATCCGGGAAGGAAGGAAAGGTGGTGAAAGTGACCAGGTTGAGGAATTATAATGGGTCTGAGAACGAGTTGATGGGTTTATGACTGTTGGCCGTTCGGCGTCAAGACCGAACAGCGCCCTACATATCCATCCGCTTTTCTTTCTTCCTCTTCAAAACCAGCATGCAGGCGAATAAATGGTCGGTCCAACCGAAGATAGAAATATTTTCTGAAATAATGTATATGCGTTACTTAGAATATCACAAAAAATATCTGTATAAAATTTACCGAAAAATTCTTCACTTAAAAATTCGCGATACGCCATTTTTGAAAACGTCACAGCAACAAAATTCCGTTTATAATATACTAAGGATCAGAAAAAGAAAAAAATGTAACCAAATGTGAACGATAAGCATTGTACGTTCGTGTCGCGTTTTCAATCTCGCGGAGCTTCTCCTTGTCGGGGTTGTAAAACCCTACGTAACCCTTTCGATGGTACGAGATCTCGACGCAACGTTATCCGTGAATTTAATTCTGGATAACTTATTTGCTAATGTCCCGACTGGTGGACCTTCGGATGTTTTTTTATGCGAATGTTAATACTTTACCAACCGGGAGCCTATCAATCGGCTATTTGCAACCAACGCTCAGCGACCGGAAACCTATTAATCGGCTTTTTACAGCCAACGTTTATCTACCGCTTGCTGCTTAATACTAACATTATGAAAATTAAAAACTTTATTCAATTTAATTACCCTACAATAAGATAAACGATATACCGTGCACTCTCACGAATTTCGATTTAAAAACAAAGTTGCAAGAATAAGAGTTTATATTTCCTCACGATAGCCAAATCCGAGCCGGTGTTAGCGATGTATCCACGCTCGAATGAACCGGTCGGTAAAGTGTTAATGTCGCGACTGATGGACTGGTGTTGTAAGAATGTCTTCCGTTCTTCCTGCGCGACGTTTGGAAGGACGAGGTCGCACACTGATTGGTTTTCATTCAAAACCGATGATTTGCCAATCAGCGTGCTCCTTAGACCCTGCGACTACCCTTTCCAGTGCGCCCTTAGCGCGTTTTTTTCTGTACAAAAGGTGGCGCGGTACCTGGAAGACGCGCGAGGACTGCGGAGGTTCGACAAGGCCGCGGAGTTTCCGCCAGGTACGAATATTCGAGAACGAGTACCGGTCGAAGTACCGTTCTTAATTACCCTTGGGAAACACCGAGTTTGTGACAGATGTTCGGCTATTGAGGACTGTTAAAATACCCGTCGTTTATTAAAAAGAAAACACGGATGACGTCGGCCATAGGCGAGTTGCCTGACATCTGTGTGCTCTCTCTCTCTCTCTGATAGATTCGTCTAGTATTCTTTCTATTCACATGGAAAACTCATTAAATAGACACGTTAAAATTATCGCTCTTATTCTTCTTTGCTGTTCTCTCTGATATTTCTTTGAATTATAAAGGGAAAGGTAACTCTTTATAATCTATGTAAAGGGAATCTTATTAAGAATATATATGTGTTGGAATATTTATTAAAATGGTAAAACAGTGTTTACTGTGGAAACTGTTTTATTCTTAATAAAATCGCAGGTGGAAAAATACACGCATCCTAGGAAATAGATTTTGTTTAGTAAGAAAGACAAATGTGAAAATACTATTGCAATTGGAATACTATAATGTTAAAATGGTGCCGGTCTTCAACGTGGGAGTGCTGGCGGCTAAAACAGACTGACTAGTCCTCAGGAATCCTCGGGCTGGTCAGCAGAAAGTGCAATAAAGCACAGGTCGAAAAAGACCTTGCAGCTGGTGGGTCTTACGCTTTGCGGGGGCATGCACATATTCTCGGTGAATCCCAACAATATGTATAATTATATTAAATAAAATATACATAAATTTCATTTCGATCGACCACGTGGATCCACATAACCTAATCACTTCCCGCAACAAGGACAACCAAAAAATAAAATTCTAAATTCATTGTAAAAAAGGACGGTTGGATGGCTGTAATATCCTAAAATGTCTTTACTCAAAAATAGCCTCTTAATTGCGAGTCTGTCATAAATGGACCAACGATAATCCTCACGTTTCTGTTCCTTCGAACGGAACAAGCATAGTAATTTCTATAATGAATACTGTATTGATTTTAATTGTATCTTTCTCTAAAAAAATCTAATGTTATAAATACTATAAATGTTATACCTAAATGTTATAAATTAATACGTTTATTAAATCTTACCACTCCAAATATGAATAAATGTATAATTTTCATCGTGAGTTTTAAGGACTTTAGAGTACCGGTCTATCTGCTTACAGTAGAGTAAAAAACAAGGAATTTTTTATCGAGCAATAATCGTTTAACTGTTAAATGTCAGAAGTAGCGAGCTATGAAATCGATGCAAAAGAACGATGTTATATTTTATCCAACCCCAGCTGCGCAAATGTAAATGTGCGGAACGATGCATGCAAGGTTTTCCATACGGACTTCATAAAGTTTCGCTATATTCCTCGACTTTCCTCGTTCTGCTGCATAGATACATTCCCACGACAATTGAGTTTTATTCTTCCACAATTCGTTTTATGCTAAAAATGTGGACAATGTAATTTTCACTGCATTTTAAACAGTATTGTTAAAAACCTGTTATAAACTTAATTACCATCAAAATGGAATCGATCGTGTTGAAAGAAAAATATGAAGCAGTGTTGATATTAAGTAAAAATTTTACACCGTGCAATTATTAGTGTAAATCCGGAATAGTTCGACCACCGAGAGACATCGGACAGTATTAATATCTCAAAATAAAACAAATAAATCGGCGCATTATTATTCTCCTACTGCCAATTATCGCAAAACCGTATACAGGGTGGGGCATTTTAACCGTTTGAGTGCGGGAGAATTTTCTTATGCATATGCTAAAAGTCCGCGATGAAATGCGTAGTATTTTCTTTGGGAAACAATGAATCAGAACTTGACATGGTGTATTTCGTAATTATCGGTATAACACTTTGTAAAAAAATGAAAACAATTTCTAATTCCTATGAAACAACGAAAAGATTTTTCCTGCTAATAAATAAATAAATAACACACAGTGGTAAGCAATAATGTACCAGAGCCGTGGATTGTGGTACGGTAGAAAAAATGAGCCAAATATTTTCATATAACTCTTTTTGGTACATAAATAATTTTTTTTGTAAGAAATATCTCTTGCACTTATAGATCTGATGATGATTTAAAAAAAATTACAGTCAAAACATTATCTATCTTTTTACATTGACCCATTTTTTCTACCGTACCACAATTCACAGGCTCTACCGCATTACTACTTACCACTGTATATTATTTTAATTTTTATATTGTTAAAAGCCACAACTAAGTTAAACGAATAAAAACTGCTACTGATATCGCTACAACTGCTCTCAATAAATGCGTAAAGTATACTAACTAACAGCAGCCTCTTCGCATTCTCGATACAAAACAAAACTGCGCCGTTTTTTTTGGCATACGACAAGTGAAGCGCGATAGCGCTTCGCCGGACTCAAACGGTTAAACAAGTCACCTGAATAACTCGCTTGTTTTTGAAGATAGGAGAAAATGCATTAGACCAAACTTACTTGGTATCGGGGGGCTCACAATCTGGTATTACCAATTTTTCTGTAGATGGAGGCGTCAAGGAGATACGAAGATCAATTCTTTTCTTTTAAATGGAATGGTATGATTCCTTACATCTAGTCCGAGGGAGTATTTCAAGACGAATACAATGACCTATTATGAAGGTGATTCAAGATCAGCCAAAGTCAACTGCAATAGAAAATAAATTGTCTGAGAGTACTTTTCGAATACTTGGATGATTTGCACGCAACATGTTACTTATACATGTTATTTACTTACTGCCGCTACAAGTGTTCAAAATGGCGACCTTGAACATGGATACATAGTCTAAATCATTGCAATACCGATGACACTGCCTGGCAAATTTCATTTGTATCTATTGCAGAGCAAGCTCTTCTTATACGTTCTTGCATGTCAAGTTTAGTAGTTTGGTAATTTATTTTCTATCGAAGTTGACTTTGGGTGACCTTGAACGGCCTTCATAATAGGTCACTGTATTCGTCTTGAAACACTGTATCAGACTAGAAATAAGAAACTATACCATTCCGTTTAAAAAAGCAGGATTGATCTTCGTATCTCCTTGACGCCTCCATCTACAGAAAAATTGGTAATACCAGATTATGAGCCCCCCGATACCAAGTATGTTTGGTTTAATGCATTTTCTCATATCTTCAAAAACAAGCGAGTTATTCAGGTGACCTGTTTAAATGCCCCACCCTGTATATATTATAAATTACACTTAAAGTTTTGCTCATACCAGAAAGTAAAATTAAAAAAAAAACTATTTCGAAACCTCTGCAAACGAGGATTGGGTTAAATGTGTAAGGTGTGGACGTTGTTTTGTGATTTATGTGGAAAATTGAAGAAAAAGCAACATATCAACTAATTTTCTCTTGTGTTATATTTTATATACGCTACATTTTTTGGTATTTTTCAAAATCGGTCTCACCCGTAACGGGCGAACGCTCTAACCCGAACATGCAGGTGAGATCGTTCATTTGCAATATTGATATTTATTGATGAAAAAAAGAAGTAAATATTTTAATATGTTGCGAAGTATGATTTGTTAAACAGTGAGTTGGCAATTCGCGCCACTTCGGATTGAAATTCGCGAGGACGGAGATGTTGGCCCGTGTTTGTTTGAAAAAATCATACTAGAAAATAATAACGTGTTGTAAAACGTGGCCGTGTATTGTGTATTTTAAGTATATTGTGCATCTGCTTTATATTTGCGCAATTAACTCTTATATCGATTAACTTTAATATTATGTAGGTGGGAAATGTGTGTGTGTGTGTGTGTGTGTGTGTGAGAGAGAGAGAGAAAGAGAGAGAGAGACCCCTCATAAAACCTAAGTCTTAAGTCTTCGGCCGCACCAATACGATGGAACCTCGTTTCCTATTGGTTCGGCCTTTAGTCGGAAAATAATAGAAAAGAGCCGACGAAACATAGTTTTAGTTAGATATACCAGACATATAGATTGAGATATAGTCAGAGACATAGATATAGATAGAGTTTAAGTCAACCACTGTAAAGACATTTCAAATATATACTACTATTCCTACAATTATTTATATATATTCTAAACTACTTATGCGCTGCGTTAATTTGCCCAAAACAACAAAAATGTAAAAGATCAACGATGCAATGGCTGCTTTCCAAAAAGTGGTCCAACTATCCCAGGTTTAGCCTATGTATTATTAAAGTAATGGTTGCATGAGCGAAGCAGATTTATTAGGATTAATACTCGATTTACGATCGCGTCAAATTGACGGATATCCGTGGAGATAGGTATGCTACATGGAGAATTTCTAAATTAGGTGGTTTAGGAGAAAATAAATTTGGATATATAGGTAGCCCTCCTATAACACTGTTTCGCTCTAACGCGATAAGAAAATTGCGAAAGACTTTGTACAACACTGTACTTCTACAGAACTGGATAACATGATTTTTGTTTAACATATTTAAAAACTAAATTACCTTAAAATAATGCGACCTTATAAGAACCAGCAAAGATTTTTTAAAGAGGATGGAAGGTGCAAAAAATTTAAATGAAAAAGAAGGTTTAGAAAGGAAGGTGATATCGTTCAACCGAAAAAAACGTTCTCGTTTGATTCTATTGAGTAGCGATGAGGAAGAAATTTATTCAATTAAGGTTACGTTAAATGAAAATAATATTTTTTGTTTTTTTTTCGTTTTGTATTATATTACGTTATCCCATTCGTAATGTCGTTCCTCGACACTAATTTTTATTACTTAATATTAAGACATACTTTTATTTTTAATCATAGATATATCGACCATTACTTTTCATGATTTTTCCCCATCTGTTAAGTAATTTGATTCTTTGTTTTTCAAAAAAATATTGGATATTTTCAATTTTTTCCAAGGTCATCTTTGCTGTAAGTGATATAGTATTTAAAAAACTAAAAATTGGAAACTCGTACCACGTTAGCTATAACCAATTACTACTTATTCCAATTATCATAACATTTTTTAATCGACAATAAAAATTCTACAATAATGGACACTTAAAATAAATATTGAAGGAGATTTTTGGGGAAAAGCATTCCAGAGTTTTTGAACAGGGAATCCAGAAACTACTTGAGAGATAAGAAAAAATCATAGAAAACAATGGTCGATACGGTCATGATTAAAAATGAATGCAAATATTAATATCTTACAATAAAAATTAGCGTCAAGGAACGACATTACTTATGGGATGACCCAATACATACATTTATATTCTTAATAAAAATTAAGTTGCTTAGATGGAATTAAAAAAAAAAAGTTTGTTTTTAATAAGTTTTCGGAACGTAACTATTCTTTTTGTAGTGACTCTGGGCCTCATATAACATGATTTCATACAACACAGCATTTTCTAGGAACCTATCTACAGTTTTATAGGAGGGTTACTTGTACAATACCGCTCAAAAGTATCCGGACACTTGCTTATTTTTGAGAGAATGTAATTTATGATTTTGTTATTTAATTGGTATTGGTACAGCTATGCGTAGCAAAATATTATAATAGAATAAAATTGAATATTGTGAATAAATTACTGAGCTAATATGGAATAAAACTGACAAACTCTAAGAACTGTTTTGTTATTTGAAAAGTTCTTTATATTTGATTATTTAATTGCTAACCTATGGATTAAATAATGACGTTCTTCTACGTTTATTTCATTTTAATTTTTGCAAATTTTTATTAATAATTTCAATTTACAATGTGTCTATTGCTTAAGACAGTAGTGAATATTATAAAATAAATAATATAAAATAAATTTTTTTAAATACAGATACATTAATTTGTAATTTTTAAGTCACACGGTCCCATAGAGGGTTAAGTCGTTAACTGTCCTTAACAGCGTCCATAGCAGTCAAAGGATTAAAAACTAACGTGTTCGTTACTCTTTTTTTTTTTGTAGATAAAAGCTCAATTCCTTCATAAAAGGCACTGAATTAATTTGCACGCCTAATAGGTGAATTTTAATCCGAGAAATGTATGAGAATGAAATACGTACATTCCTGTCCATATACGATTTTATTTTATACATAATTAGTAACTATTATAGAACCAGTAAACCTCGTATAAAAAAAAATATTGTATGCCTATAAAGTTTTAGAAAATAGAATTAAACAGATTAAAATTTGATGGTAAAGTTCGAAATAATTTAGTGAACGTCTGAAATTCTTCTCTCTATGTATAAATATTCATAAATTTGGTGAAAAGTATCATTTGTTAAACTGTGAAGTAATTAAAATTACAAGAAGCTTTCGCGTGTGAATCGTGTCGATCTGGAAAATGATTGCAGAAACGTGTTGCGATCCTTTGAACAGGTTCGTTGTCATTATTTATTCGTGTTGGTTTAAATTAAATATACCACGTATTGTACAAACCGTTGCCCGATGAACTTCTTCGCATCAAAATTAATTGAAAGTCTGCTCCATGCAAGTTGCATTTACATTTTTTAATACTGACCGTATAAAGTCGAAATTGCAATGTATATTTTAATTATTTTATTTTATTTTTTCTCTCTGCACCATTCAACTTTGTTAATCACCAATCTACATATTAAATTTTCTGTTTAACTGCTGTTGTGCTTTTATTATTTTGAAATACAACGTAATAAAGTTTATTATATCTGAGCTTTTTATTTTAATATACGAGATATCGAATATTGCTTTTGCTCCAAGCGTTCATACCAGAATGAATCCTTTAAGGTTTTACGAAGAGAAATACTGAAACACTTTATTCGGTTAGTTCTCAGGAAAAATAGAAGATATACACTCCCGTCTATAAGTCATCGGGCATTTTTAAGTTTTGAACAAAATGTAGAGCTTCGGTAATATTTTAAAAAGTCAATAGAATTTATGGTTCTCTACAACGTAGATTATAATTAAATGGTAAGGTCCATCTTATATCTATAACATAACCTTTCCATTATTCAAAATTTTTTTGTATCGAGTGTCCGATGATTTATGGACAGGGGTATAAATTTACCTCAAACCACCAGTTAAATTATTGCTAATTAACGTACTGCAAAAAATATTATACTCAACTTATTATATTAGGTTGGAGCATATGAAATGTCGGGTTTTCTTACTAAATAACAGTAACCTCGTGTCATTTTTTCACCTTACCAATTTAGAAAATGTGATGTAATACCATGGAATTAACCCTTTGACTACGAAAGGCGTATATATTCGCTCTCGAAGATCCATCAAGATGTACGAAAAGCGTATATATACGCTCTCTAAATTTTTTTCTAACAATAACATGTACTGTGTTTCTAAACTTGTTTAGCTCCCACAAAGTTCGTGGAGCCGTGTATGTAGCAAAAGACAATTTGCCAAACAATAACAATACTTTATTTAACACGTTGAGTGCCACGTCAGCCATCGGTGGCTGACACTGAACTTTCCGTTTAGGCCGCGTCAACCACCGGTGGCTGACCGTGTAAAACATGATATGAAACTAAAAAATTTACATCGTTTTAAGTAATCACTGAAAATTTATTTAAAATTTACTTAATTCTTATCTATCACAGGATTATATCGTTAAGACATTTTAATGGATTTTATTGAAACACAGTCATTTTTTTTCAAACGATGCCGACGATTTACACGGATGTCCACTTGTTCAGGGACCGCCTGACGGCTAACTGTGGCCTGAACGGAACGGCACAAGAATTCGGCGTGGCGCTTAACGTGTTAAATATATTTAGGTGTACAACACAATTAGCAGATATCACAGTCCAATGTGCTATCTGAATGAGAATGAAAGTACTATGGTGATTAATGAACGAATGAGTCCTTAACGAATGTCCTTTAACAAATGTCTCTGTCCGAATGTATATCTTTAACTAATGTATATGTGTCCTTGTATCTAAATTCTGTCCATCCAGAGGTGTGTCCTTGAAGTTACTTTTTGTAGTGGGAAAATTGTCTTGTCCAATCTGTGTGCGTTTCTGGAGTTGGGACGTTTTCTACAAGCAGTCCTTGGGTGGTGGAAATATTTCGGTAAATCGAGGAAAGGTTAAAGCTGGCGGCCATGTGTTCGTCGAATCCGTGGTCCGAGGGGTAAAGATTATGATACGTCAATTGCTATTGAGCGGAGAGGCCGAAGGCTCAGGTAGTAACTAAGGTTTCGACGGTTCTGCTGGTTATTAAATTACTAGCATGCAAAAAATGGTAAAATTAACAAGTTCTCAAAAATAGGAGCTAACGTGTCCGTATCATAAACTTGTGTTAGTCCGTTATCCTAACAAAACTAGTATAGCTAAACTGTTTATATTTACTTTGTAAGTGAATATTATATTTCATACACATTTCGTAAAATTAAAATATTAAGCACCAATTTAAACGGAATTTAAATTTTTGTCAATGAGCATAACGTTTTATGATAGACACAACGATTAATGTGATTCAGTCAAAGGGTTAATATTCATTCTTAGAACAAGTTCTTTTGATGTTTGACACGAATTATTTTCCATTGGTGCTTTCAATACATCGCTATCCAGTGACGCTTCGGGTCTACCACGTAACCCATTTTGTAAAGAAATTTCTAGAACGGAATTTTGCGACTTAACGCGTAACTTTTCTCTTGTCCACAATATTCTATCTAAACGCTCCGTTTATGTTCAATTTTGTAGCATTATTGTCAAGTTTGGGTTCATATAAGAAAATTATAGGAATATCAACAACATTTATACTTGGAATAAATCTTTAAAAAGTGGCAAAAACGCACGATTTGGGAAAAAGTATTTTGAACATAATATGGCTGATAATAGATAACCGAACTGCATAAAAGGTTTTCTCATAATCAATCATACGATAGAAACAGGAATACAAATATTTACGTGTAATAAAAATCCGGCTTTTCATATGCACCAACCTAATAAATTGAAAATTCTTGTATTAAATGTATAAAATGTTTTGATTATCGTTGTTCAAACATATTTCTTCCGGTTAAGTATTACAACCGGTATATTTTAAACACAGAACCATTTGATGTTATGCAAATATAATTTTCAGTAATTAAATGCAATAATTGGTTACATTTCTGGTTTACGGTTTTAGGTATGTTCATCATTGAGGTAAACTTTATTTCTAACGAGTCCTATGTACATTCTACAAAATAAGCCATTAACCCTTTGCACTGGAAGTTTTCTTCATTCATATTACCAGCAACTCGAAGCAGTTTCAGTGAAAAAATCATATTTATATATACGTAAATGATGTGCGCATTCAAAGGAAAGACACCAGTGTATGTTACTATTTTTTTTTAATCGATTATTGATTCAAATGTTGTGGTATATAAGAAAACAAAAAACTATAACATTATTACATTTTGTAATCGTTCAAGGTGTGATACCTCTCGGTATGAACTAAATATTATTTGCATTGTCTCCGTAGCAGAGCCCTCGAATTGAAGACAAATTTTAAATGGCTCCGCTCCGGAGCCCTCGAGTGCAAAGGGTTAAAACAGAATCAATTTTTCAGTTAAACCAGTTACAACCGTTTAACCCTTTGCCCTATAACCACGAGTCAAACTCGTGGCGCCGATTCTGGTTAAAATACAATAAAAAAACAATATTTATGATAAAGTTCGATTTTAACTTTAACTATAATTTAAATTTACAAGATTGAAAATTGAGAAATATAAAATACATTTAATATTTCAATACTTTGTGTTTGATGGAGTGTCAAACACGTGAATAACTATTGGTAATATGCATGAAGATTGAAGAAATGGTAAGCCAAGGGGTTAAACATGAAAACAATGTAATCCTATTTCATATTTGTGTACCAGTCCGCATTATTACTGAAAACAGTAATTGAAAATTCGTCAAAAATTCTAATATTAGGTTGGAAACTATGAAACGGGTGTTTTTTGTTTAGTCTGTGTTCAACTATGTTCAATTTTTTGACTTTATTTACTGTACGCAAATGTTTTAACACAGCTGTACGACCAGTTCCTAGTTTAGACCCAAGTGTTCGACTAGTTGTGCGTGGATCGGATTCCACAGTCGTCCTTAATTCCTCGAGGCTCATTCACGATACTCAAATTGCCAGAACGAAATTTTTCGAACCAATATCGAGAATTTTTTTCATCGGTGGATCCATCTCCAAATGCCTGATTAATATTTCTTGAAGCTTGAGCTGCGGTATGAATTAATTTAAACTTGTTGAATTGACCATCATCCCTGGGGTTTAACTGTAAACCGTTTTGGGGCCTGCTGCTGGCAATATGCGTACAGCATGGAGGAAAGCGGGAAAAGCCCGAGTGGGGAACGAGTAACCATGGACCTGCGAGCCACACTTTTTAACGAAAGTTAGTCTTAAGCTGAACGCGGGGTGGAAAAGCTGTATTAGTCTGGCCTTCCTTTGCAAAATTATAAGTTTCGTTTTTGTTGATCGTTCTACTATTTTTTATCCCATCCTTCTAATATAACAAAACTCGTACAAGAAGAATAGATGTAAATCGCGTTTCGTTTTCATCTGGTTTAGGATAAAAATAAAATAAAAACGGGATACAAGCGCGAAAAAATTTTAGAAAATGAGTAAGAAGAATACCTTTAAGCTTTATAAATAAAAATATCGAGCGCACGTTACAATGTATCTCTCTGAGTCGCAGCTGAACGCAGACTAAACAGAAAACGCCCGTTTCATAGTTTCCAACCTAATATATACATTCAAAAATCTACATATTCGTATACACGCTACTATTTCCTTGACTATTTAACATATAGAAAAAAGTTTCACGTAAAAGTTATTCGATTTCATGGGGAGAATTTAATACGACATTTCGACCTTTTGTTCTTTCTTATTTAAAGAGATTTCACATATAACTTGTTCAAATAGAACTATATATTTTTAATACTACCAATTTATTATGTATACAAAGGAAGCGGTTAGACTGGAACGATGAGAAAGAAGTTTTAGGTTAAGATAAGTTGGATAGTTTCGAACAAAAAGTAAAACGGATGAATGCAAATAAGATGCAAGATAAGAGAATGCA
>SMSQ01017647.1:0-14659 GCA_019453375.1 Ctenoplectra terminalis
GTGTTAATATTTTGTATTTTTTCCCTTTGCTTTTGTTAATTCACGATTTCGCATCGCGATGGATTTCGGATCGCGAGCGAGTCGCATCACCGGAGGTCGTAAATCTCCGACCGAAACTTATCAACGCCGCAAAATGCGTGTTATTCCCTATACCGGTTGAGAGCATAGGGATGGTTGTTTGATGAAAGAAATGAACGTACAGTCAGTAGATAAAACTCAGGCTGTATGTTGTGTGGAGCGAAACTTGTGATGTTCTGATGTTCTGACGTGTCCCGGACAAGTGTGAATCTTAGAATGTCCAAGGTGAGTTCGTGTGGTGTGTTGAATTAGGGTGAAATGTGCGGATCGGTTGCCCAACGTTTGGCGGCGAGTTGAAGGTGGTTGAAAGACTCTGATTGGCAGAAAAAAAGGAAGATCCCCTCCAACTTGTAGCTCGCTCTCAGGTACAAGAGATGTCCCTGAGTGATGTCAGTGGGATTTCTGCATATTTCCAACACTGACCTGAACCGGGCCTAAGTTTATGAAGCATTTTAGCTCTAACAGTACATGTCGCCATAAAGAACGAAAAATAAAATGTTAATGCCATGCAATATTGAGGCCAAAATATCTAAAAAAGAACCCGTCAGCTGGTTTGCTTCATAAACGTGTTACTGTTTCGAACCGACTCAGGGTCGAAAAGTAGGCTATATAATTCGTACTTTCATATGGTCTGGCTTGGAGCTGTTTGAGTCTTACTGCCTTCTTACACCCTAATTGCGCGCCTAAACAGCTTTGATGTCAGCTTGTATTCTTTTCGGCATGCTCCGTATACATTGCATTATTTTCCAAAATATCTGTAATTTTTGTTTTCAACTCGGATAACGTGGTGCTTGGAAAGTTGTAAACTGGTCTTTTGAGTAAGCTTCAGATATTTTCTATGGCATTCAAGTCGGGAGAATTGCCTGGCTGTGGAAGCAACGGGATGTTTTTGGCTTTGGAATCGCTCATCACCCACGCAGTTTCATTATTATCAGGATAGTAAGAAATCAGTTGCTGTGTATACATCGTTATCAACGTGTTTAGTAATAATTTGAACGACCAATGATAGTTTTCCATAGATGACACAGTGTTATAGCCATAAAAGTGAAATTTTCGTACGTCGTCCTAATTCGTCGTCGGTCATGGACTGTACGACAGAGCGGCCGCCTTTTTTTTACTGTAGCGATATTGTTTTTCAGATTTAATTCTGTGTTTGACCGGTTCCAGACTGTTACTCTCCCATTTGAACCGAAAATATTAAATTTACTTTTATCTGTAAAAAGTAAAATTTTTCCAAAAAGAAAAATCTCGATTTATGTGCTTTCAAGCGAATTCGATTCTTTTGACTTTGTTCTTTACACCGATGAACGACTTTCTTTTTTTTTAGGACACTTTTACTGGGATTTGTCTTTTGTCAATTTATCGCAAAACGTATCGTTAATCGTGATCGTGATCGTTTAAAATCTTCTTCTTACCTTTTTTGAATTTTATTTTATACACGATTTTCATTTACGTTTGTTACAAAAGTTTAATGTTCAGATAGTGCATTTTTTAGTCAAGATTAAGAAAATAAATGTGGTGGACTACCTCAGTCTCCATCTGCTTATCTTCTTTACATTCCTCTTTATCGACCTTTTCGTTTTATCCCTTAAGTCAACCCACATGTTATTTGCCTCCTTTGATTTCACTTTCCAATCTTTGCAGTTGCTGTGGTAATATTTTATCCTGTCCTCTAGTCCAGTTATTCTTTTGTATTTCTCTATTCCTCTCATTTTCTTTGTCATTATATTTCTGTTATGCCCTTTTACCCCTTATCCTCGTTTGTAATAGTGCATTACCATTATCTCTTTTTTATCATTCAAATTATCCAATTTCGTCACCAAAATGTTTTTATCTTCTCTGTTTGCAATATCCTCTTCTTTCCATTTTGCTCCTTTAACGACTACATTCATGTTTCTTTTTTCTCTCCCTTTTCTCTTTCTTCCATTCCAGCGCTACAATTCGTTTTTCTACCTTTTGTTTTTGTTTTTCTTATTCTTTTTTCCCTCATTCTTCATCTCCATTCTTAGTTTCTTTAATTCTTTTGTAAATCCCAACAATAAATTTCAAACTTCTTTCGAAATTCTTCGTTTCGCTTTATTTTGCCTCCTCCTGCACATGTTTCCCCTTATTATTTTATTTTCCTTACTATTCTCTTCTCCTTCTCCTTTTTATTCTTTTCACTTCTTTCCTTTTCCTTTTCACGTTCACTGTTTTCTTGCTTCTTCTTTTACTTTAATTATTGTACTGTTTCGTAGTTAAACGACCAACTATCAAAAATAATTAACCCGGACCTACCATAAAAACCGTAGCAAATTCCTCAGCCTGGTCACTTCCACCGCCTTTCCTTCCTTCCCGGATTTTTCCTAATTTTCTCCCGTTTTTCTCAAGCTCCTTCCAACCTCACTTTCTCCTTTCATCATCGTTCTCTACTACCAATTACAGTTCTTTATTTTCGATTCCTTCCTACCCTTTCCCTTTCGACTTCCACCAATCGCGATACAACTCAAAGGTATTTTAGAACATCACATGACGCACAAACAGACAGACACATCACGACATCGCAAAAAGAGTTAACAGCCAAATCACATTGCAAGAAGAATCAGAAGAGACATACTATACTAGACAACTCAAAATACTTTCATCACATCACAACCCAAAATCACACATCAGAGATATACTACAACTCAGAAATTAGACATCACTTGTACTTGTAAATTAACTATTATAAATAGGGTTTTAGTGAATTCGTTACTCACCACCCGTATCGTCTAAAAGAAACCGCCCTTCCGGTATTAATTTATCGGGAGCGCAACGGTACGATTCGCGACACCGAACAACCGCTTCGCATCGCAAGGCGATTATCGTACAATTACTTCTATTCTAGATATTTTTTTTTTTTTTTTTTTCTGTTTCACACATGTTTTGTTACTCGCTTTATACAATCGAAAGTCTATTTTAATTTTTTAGATATCGGTAAAAATATATAATTATGCAGTTTAGTGATTTTTCCCAACTTTGCCTCCTATTTCATTCAGTTAACTGCTTAATGTACGATACGGACGAATCCTGGCTACTTTTGAGAATGGTTATTCCCACTCCTGGCATGTTATTAGTTTACGATCTGGAAACGCGAATACTTCGGTGTTCGTCGTTTCCTGTTCAATAGCAAATTGACGTATCCTAATCTTTCCCACCGATGACTGACGCACGTGCACATCAACTGTTCACTTTGACAACACCGTTACTTGTGAATCCCGCTGACCTGACCTAGGACCGACTGTCGAACTCTGAGGGCGTGACAGTGACCACCTCCCCTGACACCAGAATTTTCATCATTGGACATAGCATGCCTCCCACCCTCATACCGACGACACGCCTAACAAAGGTGTTTAGTATTTAAGCGTAGTTTAAAAAAAGTAAGATTATTATTATTGATTATTGACTATTAGTGATGAGGCGAGACTTCTTCTTCTTCTTATTTGTGAACTGGAACTTTGATCTTTGTACACGTTAGGATTTTTAAACTTCGGAATTTTGAACTTGTACGAACTTGAACTAACAGATCACTTGAACTTATTCATGCACATCGTGTTGGCATTTATGTTAAATTATTCGACTCTACGAAAACTGTGGGAGTCAAGACCTCGAAATAAACATATATTATATTGTATGAATAAAGACAACAGTCAAGGATGTCAGTTTGTTTCAGCAAAAAATAACGATGAACGTAAAGATCAAACTTAACCGATTTCAATAACTTTGAATTTAAATAGGTATGGCCGACGGTGGATGGTCATTCGATCAGGAAGATGTTTTGAACTTCTTAAAAAAATAACATATACCCAAATAATGACCAGGTTATGTTTACTTTAAATTAGAATGAAGAAATATTGATGGAAATAATTTCAATTTATTGTTGATACATAAATAAAATTAAAAATTTTTGATTTATTGATACATTATTATTATTATTATTATTATTATTATTATTATTATTATTAATATTATTGTACAGCAGGACATATTTCTGACAAAAAGTGCACTTATGGGATTGTTAAAATCAAATTGTCCGGGAAGTAAAAATGCTACAATGTCACTAATATAATGCTACTTTCGAGTTCCGTATCAGGGAATATTGGCTCTTATTTCCTTCCAAATACATTCGATGTTATGTGTACGAGTCCCAGCATCTCGATTCACAAAATTTATTTTATTATTTACTACCAGATGTTTATATTTTTTATCATTTAAGTAATTATAAGATTTCTGACAATCGGATACGATTGTTTGTGTCTTAATCCATTTCTCAATTATAGATAATAAGGACTCACAATCAGTCTGGAACAGGTACTATAAATACTTTACTTGAGCATTGACATGCGTCCTCGTAGCCCAGTGTTTCCCAAACTTTCGACATCTGTGTAATCCTTCTATAATTTTCGTAACGCACGAGTATCTTTCGTAAGAAAAAAAAAAAAAGAAAAAAAAAAAAATGCGTATACTTTAATAACAATCAAAATATATTTGTTTTCAAATATACATATGTTAAAGTACACTTCTTATGATTCAAGAATCCGATAAAGCGATAAAGTTTCTGGCTTGGATGTTGTATCAATGTTGACCGAATATCTTATTCATTCAATTCTCTCGTTTAAATCAGAAAAATAGTTTTTCAGGCCCACATGAAAATTCTCTAAATGCTGTGTAATACGTTTCAGAGTATCAGCATCAATTTTACCAACCGAACCTGTTATAAACTCATATAAAGAGGGAAACGAGTCCACTTCTCCATTTCCAACTCTCTTTTGCTACAAATTTAATTCAACCATGGTAGCGTTCATTTTATCTTGAACGCGAAACAATAAAATTTCTTTGCCTTAACGATAAGTTGGAACAATTTAAAGCAGAAAATATATCTGCTAAGTATGCCAATTTACAGAGCCATTTCCAGTCGTATAAATAATTTCTCAGCTTAAATCTATTATTAAGAAAAACTTGAAGTTCATGTTCAACTTAAGTTCAAATAATCGGTTTAGAATTTCTCCTCGAGATAGCTAACGAACATCGGTATGAAAAATAAGCTGAGTATGACTGCTTCCCAGTTTTTCACATATTTGGGAAAAAAAGTCGTGCATTCAAAGGACGGCCTTTAATATAGTGAATGATTTTCATGCTTTCATACGAAACTTTCTGTAGATCAGTGGCCATCATAGGCGTTGCCGAAGCCTCTCTGTGTATCCAACAATGTGTGGATATGACATTTGGAGCAACATTCTGAATTCTTGCAACGAGTCCTTTATTAATTTCGATCATACTTTTTGCCTCATCTGTGCTTATTCCAACACATCTATTCCAATGAATTTTGTTCTCTTGCATAAATTTATTCGTAACATTAAAGATATCTTCTTCTGTTGTATGACCTGATAAAGGCTGGCAATAGTAAGTAAAAAATCGTCATGAATTTCTTGATCTTTTTCGTATCTAACAAACGCCATAAGTTTTGTAAAATTTTCAATATCAGTGGACTCATCGACTCGTAATGCATAATAACGAGTTTAAGAAATATCAGACAATAACATTATTAAACATATCAATGATTCGTTGATGAACTGTTGTTGAGTACCGTGATTCTGTTCGTAGTTGAACGGAAGACAGCGGTACTTCACACGCTTAATTAAAAGTTGTGTGTGCGGTTCTTTTTAATAAGGATGATTTTAATAACTGCCTTGAATCTAGTTGAATGCCTTTTTATTTAAGGAATTCCTTGATTGTTGCGACACAATGGTGTCGATGTATATTTAGTGAATGCTTGTGAGTGAATCTGCTTAGCTGTGGGTGAATGCGATATTTATATCTGGTATGCTTGCTAACCTGCGACCAATCAGTGCTCGTCCTGGCACGATCGCTGCAGGTTGACACACAGTCGTTATGCTAATCAATCACGCGGTGTTGTGATTGAGAACAGTTGAAGACGCAACTGTATTATTTAAGAAGGGAACGCGGTAAAAAGTTTGTATTGCCCTATCTCCTATCGTTACTTTTGCTATTATCTTGGCTGCCGCTACGCTGCATTTCGCAATCAAAAGAGACACGCGATACGAAATTTGTAAGATTTTTTTTTGTTGTCACCTCCTCTCGAACCCTGAAAAAAAAATAGCAAATTCCTCATCTTGGTCATTTCCACCACCCTTCTTTCTTTTCCGGGTTTTCCCCCAATTTCCTGCAGTTTTTCAAACTCCTTCCACCTTCATTTCCTCTTTCCACTACCCTTTCCAACTACCAATTATATTTCCTCATTTTCAATTCCTTTCTAGCCTTTCTTGTTGAATTCCACCAATCACAATAGAAACCAGTAGTATTTAGTGTCCAACTTTAAGCATTTTACCAACACAGAACGAAAAAATACCACCGTCATTTTAAACATACTTACGTACATGACTTGTAATACTAAAATTCATTAAACAGTGTACATAGGAGTCAGTGAGTTTATTTGCATTCAACACTCACAGCATCTGAAAGAAATCGCCCTTCTGGTATTAGTTTATCGGGAGCTCATTGAGACGATTCCCGATATCGCATAACGTCATCGTACAGTTGAATTTTACTAAAAGTTCATTTTCGAACATTCTCGCTCTGTGATTGGGCAATGTTTTTCGTTAATAACTAGTTAACAAAGCCAAATTTGACATTTTCGCAAAGAAAAAAGTTGCTTAGAATTATCTCAAGAATCTTACAGACCTTTAGGGGCACCTTGTATACACCACATGTGGTTTTATGTATCTACATATACACTTAAACTTATAATCGATAAAAAATAAAATATTTTTCACTTTTTCAAATTTCGATTCACAACATATTTTTCTGATCTACATAATAATTATAAAATGTGATAAATATAAAGAAAATTTTCTTCACATCAGACAATAGACAATAACTATTCCGAATTACAGCTAGCTCGTTACAACTAACATGCAACACAGCAACCATGCCGCGTAACATAACCTGAAGATAGTGTAAACAAGGCTTAGAAACGTGTATTTTGTTTATAATTCGTGATTTTTGCGTTGTTTGCAATTATTGTGCGATTCCCGATACTTATTCAGTTCATTTTTGCTTTCTACATAAAAGATATTGAAAGAAGTGTAATTCATAGTCAGTTTCATTTTCTCACTTTGGTTTTGTCGCTTCGTATTCCAAAAACTAGTATTTCATAAAAGAACTAATACGGAATACGGATATATTTTTATATTGGTGGTACGTTGATGGGAACAATTAATAAATGGTCTTGAACTCGGAACTGATTTGTTTTTATTCTACCCAGCGGAGAACCTCTCGGGTCTTTTTTTTTTCTTTTATTTTGCTTTCATCGCTTCGCATTCCAGAAACTTGCATGCTGTAGAGGAAGCAACAAAGAACAAGGATATACAGTGAGTCACAAAATTATTGGCACACGCAGGGAGTTAACGGAAAATTTGAAAAAGAAGAAGATAAGTTTCGTGCGTTAAACTAGGTCACAAAATTATTGGCACACGTTACGTATTCTACGAAAAACAAATTGAAAAACTTAAGAATTTTATCGTGATTAATATTTTGTGGGGTATCCTTTTTGTTTCGTTACTTCTGCAAGTCTTTTCGGCATCAATTCTATTAATTTTTTTAAATAATCTTCTTCGATGTTATACCATTCTTCTACAAGCTTATTTTGCAGATCTGTTTTATTAGTAATCGAATGTTTTCTTATTTTGTCGTTAAGTCTATTTCACACCATCTCGATCGAATTTAAGTCCGGTGGCTGAGGTGGTGTATTTATAACTTTTAGGCAATTATACAATAACCATTCTTGAACGAGTTTTGATTTGTGTATTGGGTCATTGTCTTGATAAAACTGAAATTTTTTCAAAATGCCCATTTTTCAGCACTCTCTTTTAAATTACTTTTTAAAACGTTTAAGTATATTATCTTGTTCATTGTATCGGTAGTAAATTCTAATTTTCCTGTACCATGATAACTAATGCAACCCCACACCATAACATTGCCGCCACCGTGCTTAATCGTTGAACGAAGATTCTTAGGATGCGTTTCATCGTTTGGTTTTCTCCATACTTTTTGATAACTATCTGATCCCCAACCATTGAATTTGCTTTCGTCGCAAAATATTACGTTTCTCCAAAATTCAGTAGGCTCAGAAATTATTTTTTTGGCAAATTCTAAACATTTTCTTCGGTTTATGATACTCACGTATGGTTTTTTTTCTTACGGCTACGCGACCATTATACGAATTTTCTCGTAGCACTCTTCGTGTCAGAAAAATTTCGAAGAAGAGCATTAATTTTCGGTGCACTTACTTTCGGATCCTCTTTGATTTTTCGAACAACAAATCGTTCTTCGCGTGAATTTAACAACTTCTTCCTTCTTATTCTCGTCTTATTCTCTATTCTGTCTTCGTTTACGAGTCGGTTAATAATATTTGTTACAGTTGTAAAGCTTTTATTTACGATATTTTCAATCTCTCTCTATATGATTTTCCATTTTTCCGATGAAAAATTTCTATGTTTCTTATTTATAAAGTAGTTTCTTGTCTTTTTCCAACCATAATAGTACCATGTTGTATACAATGTTCTTTTATTAAATTCTACAAACTGTTTATTCCGATGTTAATTAAACATTATAATGTCTTATATCGAGTATACTGAATAGTAAAGAAAAACATAAGACGATCGGAACTGGGTAGTTCAATTGTTTTTCACAGAATACGTTACGTGTGCCAATAATTTTGTGGCCTGGTTTAACGCACGAAATTGTTACACTTCGTTTTTTCATAACTACAAATCATGATATTGTTGTTTTTTTTAAATAGTTTTATTAGCTCAAAGTCTAAATATGTTTTTTGTATTAAAAAGTATTAAAAGTTATTTTATTATCTTTTTGTTTTTCATATTTCCATTAACTCCCTGCGTGTGCCAATAATTTTGTGACTCACCGTATCTTTGTATTGGCGATACTTTGGAATCAATTAATGAATAATAATATAGTTTTTATGCAAGTCAGGAATGGACCGAGTTGAATACCCATTCATATTAGTTTCCATGTATTTTGCGAAGGAATTGAGATCTGCTTCCTAAACGCATCGAATGAAATGTTTTTTTAAGAAACTGATACATAGTACGCGATACGATCGCGCACCTCTGATTGGCTGTTCGTGGCGTCTGTATGAGACCGATCGACGTTCGTTATGGTAAACTTCTTTCAATATTCCCGAAATCATCAATCATTTAAACGTTTATTAACAATAAAAGAAAGTTTTAGTTTCGTACAGTTAGAAAGAGCATTCTTTCAACTTTAAAATTGGCTCAAGAGCGGAGCATTATCTTTAACCAATGTCGAAATATTAGAATCGAATAGATAGATGTAACGACGCATCGGCTAATTTTGCTAAATTTTCCAAAATTTTGACATTGAATATCTCGAAAACCGTTTGAGATAGAAATCTGCAATTTTACACGGTTTAGTTTCTCGTGATTATTAACAGATTCTGTGAGTTTGAAAAAAATCGGTGACTATGACCAACATAAGAGTGCGTTTTGACCTAAAATATGTCCGTATGTCATGCGTTTATCCACGTTTCATCTAAATATTAAACTTAAATCGTTTCTATTGAACTATATGACTATTTTTTGTTTGTCATACAGAAAACTATTACGTCTTTTTTAATAATTTACAAAATGATATTCCTTTAAAATTGGGCAATGTACTGATTATCGTTAACTACTTTTTTGTAAATAAATATATAAGGTAAAATAAAGGTAGGAATAAATACTACAATATGTATTCAATAAAAGTGTATTGCCAACATAACAAGTATTTTTTTCCTAATATACGAAGTAAACAGTTTTTTAAATGTAGTACGAAAATCACCAGTTAGTAAAAATTGTAGTGTATAAAAGTTTGTTTAATAAGGTAACCACGGTAATACTGAACCGCTTCTCTAATCGTCTCGGAATAGATTTTACCAAATTTTTGCAAAAGTCTTGCGATAGATACATTTTGCCAGTTCTCTTGCAGTGTATTTCTTAAATCATTTTTATTAGAAATATTGCGTAACCTGAATTTTTTTCGAGTTCGTTCCAAACGTGTTCGATAATATTAATGTCAGATGATTCGGGTGAAGATTCTATGACTTTCCGGTAATTATAAAGTATACAACTTTTAGCAATATAAGATTTACATATGTTTTGGATCATTGTTAGTGTGAAATTTTTTATTATTTAAAATCCCCACTTTTTAGGCACTTAACGTTGTTTCTCAAAATGTTTTAATGCTCCCACTTATTCATTTTGCCATCGATAAAAACAAAATTTCCTACCTCATTTGTTGACACACACCTCCATACCATTTGTGACCCTTCGCTGAATTTTACAGTTGGTCGTAGATTTTTTACATTTGTTTTCTCTAAACTGTGACTTTCCCATTAGATGAGAATACATTAAATTTTGACTCATCCGTGGAAAGCTTAATTTTCCAATAATCAAAGTCCTTTCTTTAATTACTTTTCCACAAATTTCATTTGTTTCTTCTTATTGCGTTTCCAGATGTACGATTTATTTCGGTCAGTTCTGCCATGATAATTATTATATCTTAACGCATTACTCGCCACAATTCAAAAATACAAAAAAATTTAATTAACTGTATATTTATATCATTGTTATTGTTTTTATTTAAATATAAAAATTAGAGCTCGTCCCATTTTTGGGACATTGGCGGAATGTACTATGGTATACTGAAGAAACAAAATTAAAATTATATATTCGTTTTATTCAGTTTTCTAGAAAGTGATACAAAAAAAAATATTTATCAAGTATGGAAATATTCAAAACATTTGTCGTGCAGCGGAACATTACATTTTCCGTAAATTCTTGTTTTTTTTCCACAAGCTGCACATCTTCGCTGTGTATCTATTGGTTTTATGAGATGATCTATTCGGTCATAGCGTACTTATAAACTTACACTTCCTCCAACAACTTTTGATTTTTCCGAACCTGGTCTTTTATGGCTTGATTTTACACCTGACAAATAACCAAGAACTATTTTGCGTCTTATGTCAAGACGTGAAATTTCTTCATTAGAGTGCGATATTTGGTACAATCTCCAAGTATTTATTACGGCTATATCCAAGAATTAAGTAAATAATGGCCACGACCATTTTTTTTAACGAATTCTTGTTCTATATAAGAATATTTGCTTATGTAGCAAGTCGACGCCACCCATGTTTTTATTATATTCACTGAACAAACAAGGTATTGGAAGAGTAATTTTTTGCTTATCTTTTCTTGAGAATCGTTTAACATTTATTAGCAGTAATACGTCGCTATAATTTGATGCCATAGTTACGGTTTTGTTGTCCTTCTTCCATCGTACTATAAGAACTTCGTCGTTTTTTATCAAACTGTTTTTCAAAATATCCTCTTTCCTCCCTTTTCTCTATTTTTTTTTTTTTTTTTGATGACATTAGCGGACACTGCTTGGTTCGATTTTCACCAATAGTTCCCGTTACTTTCGATTCTATATATCGTAGGTTCTTTAGAAGTTCATACCCCGTAAAGAAATTAGTGTCAAGTTTTCCGTAGTGTCAAGTACAATTACTTTTATCAAGTTTTTCACTACTCTGGAACTTAGGGAACCTTCATTTTCATTTTCGGATTTGCCACTATAAGGATCAAAATTATAAAGATATCTATTTGAGCTACACAAGCATCAAATTTTGTATAAAAATTTAATTGGTTTTCCTTGCATATACATTTTAGTTGGGTGTTTTCCATAGTAACAAACCATCGTTTTGTGAGGGAGGGGTTATTCAAACTTACTCACTGCTCTTTATATTAGAGAGTATACGAATAATATATATTTAACTAACTCTTGCTTACTACTTACACTTACAATATTCTTATTATTTGCACTTACAAAGTTCTTACTGTTACCGCTACCGATCCCTTACGCTCCTATATAATCACTGCCACGCGCCCGAACATTTACACCCTTATACTCCATTCCCAATCGTTCTTTCTTTTTCTCCACATGCATCCCTTTCCACTGGCACTTACAACCTGCTCATCCATCCCTTCCAATCATGCAGTCACGTATACTTTATTCTCACGGTCTAACTTTCAAGTCCCAAACATTCTTTCTACCACCCAAGACACTCAGCCACGGTCACACTTTCCAAACATACCCGGCTCAGTTTCACTCGCACCATAAATCCATTCGCACTACCACTCGATGATTTCAACCATCGGCGCCGTCCTGTCGCAAGACGACCCCGACCGCACGCATTCAACAACCACTCGAACATACCTGGTCACACTTATCCTTACAGTTTCATCTATAGATGATAACATGCTATACAAAACACCAAATCTTGAAAAATTTATTTTTAGCGTATCAAAGAATTTTCTAACTTTATAAAATTTATCTGTCTTGACCAGTTTACTATTGTCATTTTGATGAATATGTCGCTTTATTTCTCGAAATCTACTTCTTGCCGTAGAATTAAAAATAATCGGTACACCAGTATCAAGTGTTTGTTTCCAATACACATCTTCTTGTGGTAGTTTATGATAGCCACTAATTAGCAAAATCCCAATAAATTTCTTCAAATCTTCTAAACTCGAAGAAAAATTTACGATATTATTTTGTTTTGCATAAATTTCACTTTGTTCGATAATAAGTTGAAATATGTCATCGGAAAACATGCATTCAGATATTTCAATTACAGAATATCCTTCTAATTTTTCTAGGACAATTTCTCAGTTTTATCCTTGGAGAATGCGTTGTTCTTGCTGTAAATTAGGGAAACATTTTTCCAGTTTGTTTTTTAAGAAAAAGAAAGAAGAGAAAATATATTTATTCGATTCTGTTTTTCTTTTTTTGGTTAGAGCGAGGTTTGCCGACGCTTCCTCCTCTCTTTGATTTTCGTCAATATGTATCAGGTTCAATGCGAGGAGTAAATAACTCGAAACTTCCTGCAATGTCGCCACCCTTATTCTTTGTGTCATTTTCATCCGAATCATTTTCATTTATATCTTCGATATAAAAAATTCAAGGTCAACCAAAAATTCTTCGTCTTCTATAGTAGCAGTAAGTTCAAAAAGTGTTAAAATTCTCTTTGATCCCATTTCTAAAAAAAATAATTCTAATAGCTATTTTATATACGTTACGCCAATATCCCAAAAATGGATACACTGCATTTAGAAGTGAAAAACACTTACCCAGAATATGTCTGAAATAATATTTCTCGATGGATATATAAAACAAAATCCAAAGAACAAGTTTTAATCAAAAGTTTTTTTATTCAGAAGTATTGTGAACACTCTGCGATATCAGAAATAAACAGATGCACAAGACCGACTGAGGTTATTAGCTTCAACCTCAATTTTGCAATGATTTAAAACAAAATAGCGCGGATTTTTAGTACGATCTCATTATTTTAACGGCTATATTTTACTTAGAAGTTGCAGTTGTTAAGAGAAAAAAATTTGAAAATCTGTCCCAAAAATGGGACATTGGCGGACAATGGGCTTTAATACTCTTCTAACTATTGATGCGCTAATGTTTTTGCTTAAATAGTTTTTTATTTCAGTTACTATCAGTTATTTTGGTGCATTAAGTTTAGAATTCACTTTAACTTTTCTAATAACCCAGCATTCGTGTCTTTCATTTAACTTTTTACCAGGCCTCATTTTAATTTTACTTAATATACGACCCTGTTTTTTGTATCTTTTAATGATATATTATATAATACTTCTACTTCTGTTAAACAGTTGGCTATTTCCCAGTTTAGTATAGTGTTACCAACATGTACGATTTTTACTGACTGGTAATTTAATAAACTATTTGTTATGTTGGCAATATACTTTGATTGTGTACATATTGCAGTATTTATTCCTATCTTTATTTTATCTTATATACTTACTTACAATATTTTACAGGCGAAAATGTTTCTCGCACCAGCCTGTACAATTTTAAGTAACACTTACCGTATCTTATTTTACCGTCTTAATTTTATCTTCACTCATTTTGCAACATTATCTGTTTGGCTCCCACAGAGTTCNACACAAGCATCAAATTTTGTATAAAAATTTAATTGGTTTTCCTTGCATATACATTTTAGTTGGGTGTTTTCCATAGTAACAAACCATCGTTTTGTGAGGGAGGGGTTATTCAAACTTACTCACTGCTCTTTATATTAGAGAGTATACTAATAATATATATTTAACTAACTCTTGCTTACTACTTACACTTACAATATTCTTATTATTTGCACTTACAAAGTTCTTACTCTTACCGCTACCGATCCCTTACGCTCCTATATAATCACTGCCACGCGCCCGAACATTTACACCCTTATACTCCATTCCCAATCGTTCTTTCTTTTTCTCCACATGCATCCCTTTCCACTGGCACTTACAACCTGCTCATCCATCCCTTCCAATCATGCAGTCACGTATACTTTATTCTCACGGTCTAACTTTCAAGTCCCAAACATTCTTTCTACCACCCAAGACACTCAGCCACGGTCACACTTTCCAAACATACCCGGCTCAGT